>NJDD01002039.1:140271-160605 GCA_002245505.1 Calephelis nemesis | reverse complement strand
CTCATGCAGTCAAGTCCAACACCCGGACCGCTAGACCACAGAGGCGATAATTTACTGGACTAAAGTAGAGACAAAATTTGGTGTTGATCAACAAACGATACAGAAAAGAGCGAAATGAATGTTACTTGAAAATTATAGGTATACTAGCGGTTCCCGCTTCGTTTCACCCCTTCAGTTTGTATGGGAAAAATTAAAATTTTGTTTTTCCCAGTTTCCTCACAATCGAACAGGATAAAAAGTATTCTATGTCCTTTTTCAGGTTCTAAGCTACCTCCCCACATATTTCCAGCCTAATCGGTTGAGCCATTCTTGAGTTATAAGTAGTGTAACTAACACCACTTCCTTTTATATATATGTCTATACATAGACTAGCTGTTCCCGCGAACTTCGTTCCGCCCATTCAGTTTGCATGGGAAAAATTAAATTGTTGTGCTTCCCAGTTTCCTCACAATTGAACAGAATAAAAAGTATCCTATGTCCTTCTCCCGGTTCTAAGCTACCTTCTCACCAATTTGTAGCCTAATCGGTTCAGCCGTTCCTGAGTTATAAGTAGTGTAACTAACACCACTTACTTTTATATATATAGATTATAAATTATAATTATTGATTACAATCAAACTAGGTTTCGTTCATTAAAGTTAAAGGTCATAACATAACAAAATGAGTTCAAAACGTTTTGACGGACACAAATAACACAGTTTTGTAAACTAAAACAAAGTTGTATTTAGTAAGAGTTTGGTTTAGTTACTTTTAAAAAGTCGGTTTTGTTTGCAGCGTGGACGCCATCTTGATCACTTGGTTCAATAAGTCTGAATAAGAATAAAATAAATAAAAATAAATAAAATAAAAAAATAAATAAAATAAAAAAGTTATGTTATTGGTTAACAAATAAAAATTTACTTAACAAATACAGAGCTCACTACAAAAAAAATGTTACAAGTATACACGAAATTTAATTTTCCAACCAGAACTAGAATAAGACACTGTCTTTACTGAAGGTAAAATATGGTGGGCAGAGGCACAACCAAGGCACCCACGACTAAGTCCCGCAATATGACAAGCGGCAAGCCAATCGCCAACCAGGCATATGTACTCGTATATCCAATCCTGGGCAACGTTATTTTTGATTGTAAATAGAAAATATTAAATTTTCAATTTTTTTTGCTGTCCGACCCAGTTTCGAAACTGGGAGCTCAAGAAATCAAGCCCCACGCCAGAGCCGAACTAGTTTTGCTGCCTACCAAGCTAAAAATCAGATTCTCCTTTACTGAAAGGATCGGCATCGGTAGATTTTATTTGTGTCTATAGATGCCGGGTAGTTTCATTACCTGAAAATAATCAGCTAGCTTGAATGACTTCCAGTAAAAGATAATGTATTCATAATTCCGATGGAAATTATCGCTATAAGAACATATTATAATTTAAAATATTACAATTATTTTATGACTTAATCAAAAAACACTCAAAGGAATAAAACCGTAAATAAGCATCCCAAGTTCGTAACACGTTTTTAAACCATCTTTAATTTACCAGAAAATTTCTTTGGCATTTTAAACAGATCCTTTGATGTTGGAAGCAAATTCTGTTTTCGCGTTAAAACGTTCTGAGCATTTACTTCCATGTATATATACAAAGAGGCCCAAGTCTTCTAATTTGTTGTAATTGAATAAATATTACGATTCCATGATTATTATAACTAGTGGTCGCCCGTTAGTCGAAATTCGACCATAATAAATTTTAATATCTTGTTGATAAGAACGCCATCTGCATTTCTCAAGACCAACTATTTTGTTTCCAAACTGTATGGTGCGCCATCTGTGATTTTTTATCGTTATCATCAATTTATTTTTTTGTGTGCGTCAAATACATGGTAGTACGTGTGATGAAGTAATGCACTTTATAAACATTATCATTAAAAAATATTAGCGTTCTGCACTTCTCCTACACATAAACTATAAGTGTGCCAAATTTCATATTCCTCCGGCAGCGCAATTTTCGTTAAAAGGTGTCCAAAGTTTTTGCTTCACGTATTAATATATATAGATTTTTATAAATGTGCCGTTGATTCAACATTTAATTGACATTTTGAAAGTTTTTTATTTGATAATGAAAACAACTATCCAGTTGTAGTTGTTGTATTCTAAAAATGTCTCAATTTCACAAGTGAATAAAACTTTTTTATATAGAACATTCTGCGTAAACTTTTGTATCTGGTAGTGGATATATCTACGTACGTGTATACAAAATTAACAAACCTACTCAAAATCTGTTTTATTTTTTAATAACATTTTTATAATTGTGACAATTTCGATACATAAAATACTTAATTGATCAACTTGACCATAGTGAGATTATTTCTTTGATATTTTGAATAAATTAACGATTTTTAGTATATTGTTAAATTTTCTTTAACTTGCTGCTCTTTATTAGAAGCTCTATTAAATTATATTCTTATAAAGAAAGGGAGCTTGCAAAATGTTTTAAAATAAAAATTTTAATTGTAATAATTTTAAAGACTCAACAGACTTAAGCCCCTGTTATATCCTGAGGTGAAACACGCAACACCATAATGCGTATAATTTGGCACTTAAAATGGTAGATACTCTACTAAGGTTTTAGATCTTGCCAGAAGGAGTATTTTCATCTTTTAATAAAGGTATTTAGGATATCTGGTATTAATAATAGTTATCTCCAAATTATTGTTAATTTTATCTCTATGTTTAAAAAAGTGTACTCATACTACAGCGTTAGTGAACATGTTTCTAAATGGATATAACATAAGGATCATTAAGAAAAGAAAATACCTATTTGTTAGAGTCAGCTGCGCACCTCTTACGACTCTTGATGTTGCGGATATCTTTTGGCAGTAGGGTACTTATTTCCGGTATATGACAATGGTTATATTGCAAAATTCGAAAACGTCGTGAATTTAAAAAACTTAAGGATGTTTAAGAAAAGAACATTCTTATTTGTTAAAGTCGGCTACGTATCTCTTACAACTTTTGATGTTACGGACTTCTTGTAGCAGCAAGGTACTGATTTTCGGTATACGACAATGGCAAGCATCGAATAAGGCATAATCCTGGTTTTATTGCAAAATTCTAATGCGGCGTAAATATAAGAAAAAACATCCAAAGAATGTAATATTCGTATTTTTATAGGAATTCTGTTTCTATCGAACGCTTTTGTAGCAATTACTTCAAAGGCCTCCAGACTACACGGCATCAGGTTCCATCAAAGGCGCTAAGGCTTTGATGGATATTGCTCTGTTCTCGCGTTAGATAAGGCACGGAAATCATATTGAAGTTCAGTCCTACGAAGCCCTTGGCCTTTCTTTTACGTCAACTCTTCGCACATTTAACAAGTAGGCTAACAATTTTTAAGCAAAATATGTACTTTTCAAGTCAAAATAACGAATACTGACCCAACGTACGAAATTCTATCTTTTTAAAAACGCGCAAAAACGAGTATACAGCTACGCTGTCGAGTCTGGTACGTATAATACATGGTAGACACTAGGCTCCTGTTTCTCGCTTAGATGTATTTTCGAACTTAACACATACAAAATGTTTGCATGTGGATGTGCTGCTATGGGCTGCACTACTAAAAAGTAAATAAATATGCAAGTCTCTGTAGTCTAGCGGTTCAGGGTTTGGACTTAACTGCATGAAGTCCCGAGTTCGAATCCCGGATGGGACAACAAAGGAAATTTGTTTTTTCCAAATTTCAAATTAAAAAAATGTTGCTCGGGATTGACTATGAGCCTCTGTCTAACACTTCGGAAATACGGACGTAAAGATACGATACACAGAAAACTCTAGCTGAAATATAAAAAAAAATTAAAGTATTAAAAACCATTTCTGTTTTACTTATTATTTTCTAACTTTTATGCATGACAATTGTCTTAAATGATTAGAAATATCTACTTATTATAATGTTATTGTACCCTTTGCGTTTATAAGTGTCCTTTGTGAGTCGAATAAACGATATCGTCTTTTTTTAAATTTTAGTAGCAATTTGTTCGGCAACCCACATTCATATTGTATATTGTTTCGACAATTTTTGTTATTGTTGATCAACAAGAAAAATGTTGGTAAACATTTTCGTATAAAATTTAAACAAAATTTCTGCATGTTAGTTATAAAAATATAGTAATTCCTAATACCGTGAAACTTAAATTTTTTATGATATGGCGTATGGGGTCAGGCAGGGTGAACATTTAGATGTCTGATTTTCCGGATCTAGGTATTCATTAAAATTATTCTGATATTTGTATAAGTATTTCTATGTGTTTGTCACTAACTAACAGTTAGTGTAATTGACTAAGACCCAAAATGCAAGCAAATAATTTGCTTTCTTCGAGAGGTTCAGTTTGTGTAATATGTCCAGGAATATTTTGTTGCTAGCAGTTTCACGCAGCTTCGCCTGCGTAACTTGGCTACTACTGCACCGATTTTGATGAAGCAAAGCCTATGTCACTCAGGAATAATGTAGCTTTCGAATGGTGAAAGAAGTTTTAAAATTGGTCCAGTAGTTTTTGAGCCTATTCATTACAACCAAACAAACAAACAAAGTTTTCCTCTTTTTAGTAGTAGGATTATTCTGCGGTTCTGCAGATTTATTACAATTGCATGTTATGTGTAATTTTATTTTTATGTTAATCCTTTTGCAATCATCACAAATTCGATCTTATCGTCAAATTACAGTACAGTTACAGTATTGTACTGTAATTTTTTTTTGAATGACTAATTTGTTGCTAATCTCGCGATTTTATGCAACTTCACCGAGCTTTGTGGGCCGAGCAGAGTGCTCAGCCCGAGTTACTGTAATTTGACGTTTCTCTGCTCTATATTAGCCTGCGGAACCCACTTAGATGTCGGGACCAACAATTACCTATGTCCCTATACAACATCTTAATTATCTCGATGCAAAATTATGCCGTAAAATCGCTCTGAACGAAAAGACTCAAAATAGTGACGCAACAATACCATTTGGTGTCTATAAGCGTTGCTTATTTCGTACGATCTGAAAATTTGGCTGCTTGGTTGTTTTCCAATCTTAAACAAAATAAAGATAAGCAATGCTTATTTCTTACGATCTGGCTGGTAGTGTGTTTTCCAATCTTAAACAAAAAAAGTAATAAAGTAAATAAAAGTATAAGTTAAACTAAAGTTAGTTATTAAGTTGTCACGTTGTGGGTACTTGTAAAGAACATTCCATAAGAACCACCAACGTTCCTAGAAAAAACAGAAAAACAACGCATCGTACGATGTCCCCTCTCACACTCCTCTCCCCGAGATTTGAGCGCGATATATAAAAGCCCAAACAAACACGAGGCGTCACCTCACATTCTATCGGGACTTTCCTAGCGAGGTCGCCTTTGCTACAATTACTAAAACAAATTAATTACGTATTTTACAAATTAATTCACGTAAGGCTACAGTCAGCCAATATACTTATAAATAAAAAAAAAAGAAAAAGGAGAAACCCGTCTTAGGGTCCTACGGTACGGCTAACTACTAGATCTACTAGACTACTGCAAGAGATCGGACCACATTAACTCCCTCTGGTTGGAACAACACACGGCGTTCATTTCGTCGGGGGTTGCTCCGAGCGATTAAACAAGGATCCACCAAAGCTAAGGCTCTCTTTCTCCCTTTACCTACCACATATCAATCATAAGGTTTCCCAAGAACCTACGACCTACCACCAATTAAATGGTCCATTAATTTGGTGCAATACAGATTCTTTCTTTATGACATTCTTTTATTTTTTTTCTCACGCAATTCTTGTGTAGACCTCCTCTAGGTCACAAAGTTAAAAAGTTATCGCCTCTGTGGTCTAGCGGTTCAGTTGTTGTACTTGACTGCGTGAGGTCCTGGGTTCGAATCCCGGGTCGGGCAACAAAAGAAAATTGGGTTTTTCCAAATTTCTAATAAAAAAATGTTGCTCGGGATAGGATATGTGCCCGGTTGGCGATAGGCTTGCCACCTATCACATTGTGGGACTTAGTATCTTCGGCTGGTCGTGGGTACCCTGGTTGTGCCTCTGCCTACCTCTTCGGGGATAAAGGCGTGAAGATACTAATCAAAAAAAGTATATATATATAATAGTATATTCATACTCGTATCCCAGATGAGGTACAATCAGGGTATCCACTGGTAAGCGGTCCCACAATGTGACAGGTGGCAAACCTATCTCCCAATGCCTACTTATTACCGGCAACATACTACGGAAAGTAAAAAAATCACATAAATAAAGTTAATAAATAAAATTCCAATGGCCGTCTTCAATAAGTTATTTTTTCAAAGTAACTGTTTTTACGTAGGAAGTAATTTTAGCTTTGACGATATCAGATTTTCTTTGTCCGTAAAGGAAATCATTTTAGTTGAGTCCGAGCTGTTTGTCTATTTGGATAATCCCACGTGGGTTGAGAGTAAACTGGATCGAGATTAGATCCTAATCTTTTATGATATTGACGTTAAAATGGATGCTTATGAAAACCAATCATCTCTCCGTCTTATTTTACTATATAAAGCTATTATAGTAATATAAATGAAAATATTTATGTTACTGTTGTTTATTTTTTAGGCTTAGGTTCGATTCCCGACGGGGACAGACATTTGTGTGAAGAGGATAGATGTCTGTATTTCCGGATCTGCAGATGTTTATTAAATTTCTACTTCTTTTAATAAATTGTGGCGCACTTATACCCAAAACACAAGCATATAATTTTCTTACTTTGGGGTTAGATTAGTTATAGTACACTAGCTGTTCCCGCGAACTTCGTCTCATCCGTTCTGTTTGTATGGGAAAAATTAAAATGTTGTTTTTCCCAATTTCCGCACAATCGAACAGGATAAAAAGTACCCTCTACCCTCCCTACCAATTTTCATGTAAATCGGTTCAACCGTTCTTGAGTTATAAATAGGGTAACTAACACCACTTTCTCATATGTATATATATAATATAAACTGTCCCACCTAGTCAGATGTCACGGTGTTAGTGACGGTAAGCCTATGCTCGCCTTTTACGAGCTGCCAGGCAGGCAATGTAAATTAGTAAATAAATAAATAAATGCCGTGTTGGTCCGGGCTTCCCCGTGTTGGTCCGGGCTCCTTCGCAGAATCCTACCATCTGCCTTCCTGCCAGGCAGGCATTTACATGAATAAATAAAAAATAATAACGGAAACTTATGCAAAAAAAAAACTTGATCTAATGAAATATCACTTAATTACGACCGTTAATGTAATAGGTCATTTCGATTAAATTTTTCTATAATTTGACCATTTGCATTGACATGATATGTCCAAAGCAGAGTGAAGAACGCTGTAACAAACGGACCTATCAGAGAGCTGATTTCAACACTATGAGCTGCAAAAGAGCCCGGACCAACACGGGGAACATCTATGGTGCTTATAGACGACCACCGTTGTCGATTGCAATAAGAGAACCGTGTACTTGTTTGCTGTAATTTCTTCTTAAAAAAGGAACTGAATAAAGTTGTTCCGCAATAATACCCAAATTTTCTTTAATTTTTATTGTGCAATAATACCCGAATTTTCTTTGAGAATACTAAGTTTTAAACATCCGGAGTAATTTATCCCATTTAAAGGAAAACCATGGAAAACACTCTGTTTTGTGATAATTCAAACACAATGGTATCTGTCAGGGCGATATAATAACTGTCATTAAAATTTCCATAAAATAAAATGGCGTCACTTGTCATTTTACTGCGGAAATCGCCGTATTATGGAAAATTCACAAAATTATGAATTACATTACGGTTTTATGAAGTGTAATAAAAATGTGTTTGACCGACTTACATCTAGGATCTAGCTTTTGGCACAATGGCCTTATCTAATTATATACTAGCTGTTGCCCGCAGCGTTGCCCGCGTGGTTAACGATCGAAAGGTATCATGTTTTCGTGATGAAAACTACCCTTTGTGTTGATGCAAATTACCCTCTATGTGTGCCAAAAAGTAACAAACAAACATACAAACATTCGCATTTATTAGGACTAGTGGTCGCCCATTGCTCGAAATTCGACCATTTTAATATATTAACATCTAAATATTAATATCTATTTGATAAGAACGCCATCTTCATTTCTTAAGACCAACTACTTTGTTTCCTGAATAGTTAGTGCGCCATCTGTGATCTTTTATCGTTAAAATCAATATATTTGTTTGTGTGTCAAATGCATGGTAGTGTGGGTAATGTTTTATTTATTGATTTTATGTACTTTATAAGAAGCATTATTATGGAAAAAAATAGCGTTCTACACTTCTCTTACACAAAAATTCAATCCGCGCAATTTTGGTTAGAAGGGGTCCAAAGTTTTGGCATCACGTACCTATTAATATAGAGATATTAGGAATTCGGACTAGGATAGAAAAGGATTAGGATTAAGGTTAGGATGCTAGCTGTGTACTTACGACTCAGCATAGAAAACATTTTAATACAAACTTTAATTCCCCAATATAGCCCTTGAAGAGTCGATATTTAGAAAAAGTAGACTTTAAACTGTCTCTGTCACTTTAACTAACTAATTTCGTGAAAATCAGTTCAGCGGCTTAGCCGTTAAAGATTAACAAACAGACTTCCGCATTTATATTGTTAACTAGCAGTTTGCCCGTGACTTCGTCAGCCTAGATATACCCCCTTAGCCCATAGCCCCTTTATGGTCCTTTTTATATTGATTTTGGAAAAGCAATAGCCTATGTTTGAAGTGGGATCTTTAACTATACTTGTGCAAATCAAACTTCATGAAAATGGATCCAGTGGTTCAGCAGTGCATACGGAACAGGTAGACTGACTTTTGTGTTTATGATATTAGGTATGGCTATTCATATTTCTTAAGACCTACCCTGAGTTGCTTTCGGGCTCCTTCGGTTAACACGCCTAGGTAATTTTTCCTTTATTTGCAAAGAAGGAGACGGATTTCCTGATGGTAAGAAATTCACGCCGCCTAGAGACACGAAAATTTTACGAGCTGACTGTTAGGTAGCTAGGTTTTTCCTCGTGTTGGTTTGGAGCCCGGGCTCCTTTGCAGAATATACCATCTACCTTCGTGCCAGGCAGCTCGTAAAAGGCGCACATAGGCTTACCGTCACTAACACCGTGACATCTGACTAGCGAATAGAATTTCTTAGCGATTCGCCAGGATTGGTACCACCGCCTTACCTTTTACTGCCTCCATAAAGTCGGTGCTTGCCGTTAACGTTATCTGTTTGGGAGGACAAGGTAGCCGGTACACTTACTTTTGCTCTAGGCCTCAGGTTGGCAGCGCACCATTACCACCTTATGTGTCTCTGTAATTATGTAATATAAGTAATCTGTCCTTATGTAACATAAGAAACTATAGACGTAATGAATATAACAACATAGCGTGTAGCGCTAGCGAAATATTTACCCACATCAACTTGATACATAAACATTTCTTATCTTGTAGTTAACCTTAGTAGAGTCAACTTCAACTGCCGGTGTTTCTGAGATATTACGATTTGGACGCCTTTAAGAAAAGCTCACTCATTCCTCAAATGTCAGCAAGTCAGCTGTGAGACATATATTATACAGCTGTACGTAGACGCGGAGATCTCTTACAATCAAGTAAAACCCTTACTTGTTTGCCACCTCTACCATGAATTAAAATAAAACATACATACACATAAACTTTGCTCAGCAACTATACTTAGATAGGTAATAAGAGTTGCAAAGTTAACAACCCTAACTACCTTATATTTAAAAAAAAGTATCTTCGCGCCCATACCCCCGAAGAGGTAGGCAGAGGCATACGTATGTGCCTCTGCCCTGTAGGGCAGTCACGACTAGCCAAAGACACTAAGTTCCACAATGTAATAGGTGGCAAGCCTATCGCCAGCCAGGCACATATCCAATCCCAAACAACGTTTTGTTTTATTGGAAAATTGGAAAAACCCTGTTTTCTTTTGTTGCCCGACCCGGGAATCGAACCCGGGACCTCATGCAGTCAAGTCCGACAACTCAACCGCTACACCACAGAATGAATGAATTAATTAATTATTCATAGAGGCGATTATAAACTAGATAACCTAACTTAACGACTTACGTAAACGAATATCCGAAGTATTACAAGCTAAGAGTTCCACGTGCACTGCAGACAGTAGACGTTTGTAAAAAGAAATGAGAAAGAAAGAAAATTATTTATTTGCGGAATATGTGTGTAAATGAGATGTTACAAACATATTTAAGTATATAAACAAATTCAAAAATATTTTGGTGTGTAAATTGTAGGATTTACAGCCTATGGAACCTACAAAGGGCGTTTTTCGCGCGTAGCCACTAGAGCGTAGCGATTTGAAAAATTCTCTGCCTTAAATACTTACATTTTCTCTTTACTGCCCCACACGGAGTATTCAACCCAGGACCTAACAAAGTCAAGTCCAAACGCCGAACCGCTAAACCATTTTTATGTGATAGGTAAGCGACAAAGCATACGAGTCCGCTAATATTAAGAGACAACGGACAGTATCTATATATAATACGTGATGCCAAAACTTTGGACCCCTTTTTACGTAAATTGCGCGGACCCAGGAGCATAAAATTTGGCACACTTATAGTTTAATGTTTAGGAGAAGTGCAAAACGCTAATATTTTTTAATAATAATGCTTGTAAAGTACATTAAATCAACAAATAAAACAATGTGTAGGAGAAGTGCAGAACGCTAATATTTTTTAAGTAATAATGCTTTTAAAGTACATTAAATGAACAAATAAAAAATTACCCACACTACCCTGCATTTGATACACACAAACAAATATATGGACGATAATGATAAAAGATCACAGATGGCGCACTAAAAAATTTTGAAACAAAGTACCTACCTAGTTGGTCTTGAGGAATAAATTTATCCGCGACCTGTTAAAATGAATTTCCACAAAGTAACGCCTGATCCAATTAAATATGGCAGGCAAGACGGCAGTTGGTCTATTCTATACGGACGACACGGACCAACATGAGGCCATAGAGGCCACTACCTATTCCAATCGCAAAAAGACCAGTGTTTGTCTTTGTCATATTTCAATTGAAAAGTATGTTTTTTTTTTTCAATTGAAAGTAGTGTAGCTGACTAATTCATTAGCAAGTAATTTTTAACCACTTATAAATCCATCTTCAATGCCTTCCGAAACTGTACATACCCGTATATAAGAATATTGTTAAAATATCTCATTATACTTCAAAAGCAGGAGGGTCTGGTTCCGGGTGCGTGCCATAGACGTTTATTGGAGTTATGGCGCCGTATCTTTAAATGGATCTAAAGTGGACACTTTTGGAAAATTAAATGTTCAACGGAGAAATTTCGTAACTCTATGTTGGATATTATGAAACTGCCTCGCCCATTACGCTGTTTCGTTATATATTTTATAATTAAAATATTTTACATTTTCTAAAGTATCTTTACGTCCATATCCCCGAAGAGGTAGGCAGAGGCACAATCAGAGCACCCATGACTAGCCGAAGACACTAAGTCCCACTATGTGATAGGTGGCATGCTTATCGCCAACCAGGCACATATCCAATCCCGAGCAACGTTTTTTTTAATCAGAAAAGTGGAGAAACCCAATTACCTTTTTGTTGCCCGACCCAGGAATCGAACCCGTTACCTCACGCAGTCAAGTCCGACAACTAAACCGCTAAACCACAAAAGCGACATTTACATTTTCTAGTGCAACTTTATTTTTTTTTTTTACCCCTTGACAAATTACATTAGTTGAATCTAACACCAAAGTAAGCAAATTTTATGCTTGTGATGTTTTTTTTATGATATTGGAAGGCAAACAAGCAGTCGGATTTCCTCATGTTAAGAATTCACGCCGCCTAGAGACACCAATGGTGGTAAAGGTGGTAATGGTGCGTTGCCAACCTTTAGGCCTCGAGCAAAAGTAAGTTTACCGGCTACCTTACCCTCCGAACCGGAACACGTCATGACGTTATTTCGGCAGGAATAGGTAAGGCGGTGGTACCAATCCGGGTGAGTCGCTGCTTAACTCTATCACCTAGTCAGATGTCACGGTGTTAGTGACGGTAAGCCTATGCTCGCCTTTTACGAGCTGCCTGCCAATGAAGGCAGATGGTCTATTCTACAAAGGAGCCCGGACCAACACGGGGAAAATTGTAGGTGTTATTCGACAACACTAATACTTAGAAATACTTAGATACAGCAATAAATAAATAATGAGACCCAAACACAGAAATGTAAGCATTTAGATGTTCATCACAAAAATGAAGTGTCTTATAAAAAAAAAAAGTATCTTCACGCCCTTATCCCCGAAGAGGTAGGCAGAGGTACAACCAGGGCACCCACGACTAGCCGAAGATACTAAGTCCCATAATGTGATAGGTGGCAAGCCTATCGCCAACCGGGCACGTTTCCAATCCCGACCAACATTTTTTTTTTAATTAGAAAATTGGAAAAATCCAATCTTCTTTTTGTTGGCCGACCCGGGATTCGAACCCGAGACCTCATGCAGTCAAGTCCAACACCCGGACCGCTCGACCACAGAGGCGAAGTGTCTTATATTAATTGTTATATCTCCTTTGGCCAACAGAAATACCATGTAGATAGCAAATGCAAAACGTGTCCTTTGGCAGCTGTTTCATGTGTTCTTTACCCAGTGATCGTTACTAAAACGATGATGAATAAATAAATAAAATAATAAATAAATAAATATCCCTGGACAAGTCACACAAATTGAATCTAACCCCAAAGTAAGCAAATAATTTGCTTGTGTTATGGGTGTTAGTCAACGATACTAATACATAGAAATACTTAAATATATTCAAGAATAAATTTAATAAACACACAGACCCGGATATACAGACATCTAAATGTTCATCACACAAATGCCTGCCCCCGTCGGGACTCGAACCCGAGCCTCGCGGTTGGTCAATGTGCGTGTACGCTAGCCACTCGACCAACGAGGCGGAATAGCCCCCGCTGATCTGATCATGTTGTCCTTCGTAAAGTTCTTTGTTTATAGAAACGCTGTCTTATTGTATGGAACAAACATGAAGCTAAGTCACTACTGGAGGTTACACTCCTAATGAAGACCTGATATCATTTCCAAATACTGCTAACTCACTCTTATGTACTGACCTCTTACACGACTCTATGAAAGAGAGGCCAGTACATAAGAGTAAGGTAGCAATATTTGGAAATAATGTCAGGTCTCAGTTAGGAGTTTAACCTCCAGTAGTAATATAGATTCATGAGAACAAGGCATCTGCTCTGTCTTGCGTTCTTATTCTAAACTAGTTGAACAAACTCAAAGAAATGAACTGCAATGTAAAAAACAAGTGATTGTCAAATTACAGAAGGGTTTTTTAAGTGAAAACATCTTTAGCGGCTATGCGCATTTTTTATGGAATGGGTAAAAACTTCTAAACTCCCATCAGGACACGTGACCTGATCGAAAACTCGTAAGAAGGTGCAGGGCGCATGCGCGAATGTTCGTGTTGTCATGTTTGTGTACGATAGCGCAATATATGAATATTGTATTCTACCACATAAATGACAGTACTTTAATTCTAAAAATTGAAGCAATTTATGTGCAAATCTATTCCCTGACCATTCCAAAATATCAAAAATGCACAACGTAAATATTCAAGTTTTCACTTTTGCCGGCACTCCCGGAGTACAACTCGTCTTTTTTTATGTAATGCGAACATACTATATCTATAATTGTTTGTGTTAATGCGATGGTGCGTCCGTAATTTCAGCGTAGACGATCTATAATTTTTTTTAGATGCTGAAAAACCGTATTTATGTACAACGTGCCGAAGCAGTGATGTACGAGGGCACGTATTTTTGTAACGTTTATAAAACGTCAAATGTCTGGGTGTAGGGAGGTTAGGCGGGCTTAGTGGAAATTTATCGCTCAAACATTTAACCTTATAAAGTTTAAGTTAGATTTAGACTCGATATGTGCTTTATTGCACCTGCAAACACTCGGCCATTGCTAGTTCTTTATACCCGACATGGATAGGTCTATACGCTGATCTGCAAAGGTTTTTTAATAAATTACTTTTGTAACTGTCACGAATTTATAATAAAAAGAATACATGGATTTTAAGAAAAATACGTAAATGTGGAACATGACAGTGTAACTAGCCCACCATCATGGAAGCGTCAGTGCTGGGTATCTCGCTTAGGAACAAAGTCTGAAACTAAGATTTACCATCTTGAAGCCTGATTAACCATCAGGAAGAAGACGTTAGTGACTAAATAGTACAGAGTTCGAGAGAGCAAGCTGAAGCAGCATTGGGCTCGCCACATGGAATGGTACAAATGGTATCGCAGAAGTAATGGATGGTGAAAACGGGTTTTCGAATGGTGGCTGCTCGATAAACGTACAGTTGGGGGCCCTCCGTCAAGGTGAACCACTGACTTAAAGAGGGTAGCGACAGGATGGTGAAAACGGTAGGTCGTGTCTTATTTTTTTTACGACAATGGAAGGCAAACAAGCAAACTGATGGTAAGAAATTCACGCCACCTAGAGATATCAAATGTGGTAATGGTGCGTTGCAAACCTGAGGCCGGGATGTTAGGCTACGAGCAAAAGTAAACTTACCTTATCCTCCGGACCGGAACACGTCAACGGCATGCATTGGACGTTATGGTGGCAGGAATAGGTAAGGCGGTGGTGCCAATCCGGGCGAGTCGCTGCGAAATTCTACCACCTAGTAGGATGCCACGGTGTTAGTGACGGTAAACCTGTGCTCGCCTTTTACGAGCTGCCTGGCAGGAAGGAAGATGGTCTATTCTGCAAAGTAGCCCGAACCAATACGGGGGTAAACTAATGGAGTACTCTTAGGAAAACCTATGTCCAGCACAAGGTGAAGTAGTTGATTTGAAAAATTTTGTATTCGTGAAATATTTGCTGAATAAATTAAGCATAAAATATGTAAATTCAAACTTCTGGACCTCGCAAACTTCATTGGACGTACGTGACTTGTCCGTTTTGCTGCGAGTACGAACTGTAAATTATTTTTTAATATGTTACTACTATTGAGTTGACTATTATAAGAGCAAAAGCACATGAACGCGTTGCGACGACGCTCCACTAATACGGTCGGTTTCCGTTGCGGATTAGACGTATCCTGCGTGCGTCTGTCATATACCATCGTGAGAAATTTGTTGTTAAAAATATACTACGCTATTTAAAATAAATAAATAGTCCCGCGGCGCCACAATCGCCTGTGACGCTACTACCGATTCTAGCAGCGCAGCGCCGCAATGCGGTTATGTGTTTCGGTCCTAATGGATACATATCTTTACGGCAACTTCCTGTCGTTGTAGGCTGAATCAAATGCCTAGTGATACGATTCCTGCAAACCTAGCTTCCTCTTCATTTATTACTCATTTTATACAACCATTCTTGTCTAGGAGATTCTTGATACCACCCTAATAAAACCTGGCGATTTAATCGTGACGTTTGACTAATTATAAAGGGACAAACACATTACTACGATTTTATTATTGTTACATATATTACTCTGCATCCTTAGCGTAGCTCCTAAAAGTATTACTATTCTGTATAACAAATGTAAAGTAATATGGCAAAGTATTAAAAAAAGTAGCTTCACTTCCTTGGCGAGAAAAAGTAGGCAGAGATACAAACATTCTCACAATATAACATGTGGCAAATTTGTTACCAACCGGACTCTGTTTCGGATATCTGACTAGGTGGTAGAGTTTTGCATCAACTCGCTCGGATTGATACCACCGTCTTACTTATTCCTGTCGCCATAACATCAGTGTTTAAGTGCATAACTCTAATGGAAAATTATTAAATATTTAGCTTCTAGTTGACAAGACTTCTAAGACTAAGACATATAGTCTTACAGGCCTATTCAAGACCTGATTTTCTTATCAGTAACTCCAACTTCTTACTGTGAAATATATATTTCTCGTATCTTAAGTTCCCTATTTTAAAAAGAATTCAATTTAAATTTTATTCCATTAGTTTCTTAAATCCAAACTAACTTGTTTACCAACATAAATCTTGTATATAATATTTGTAATTATATAGGTATGCTCCAAGACGGCGAGGTTGAGTTATCCACTAATCACTGATTCCTGTGATTCCAGTAAAACTGTGAACTGAAGACATACTTTTAAATTAAAAATTATTTTGTCGAGTTTTGGCGCAATCGCTAGAAAAGATGGTTGTATTTGTTTCGTAATTATTGAATTTCGTGTACATATTCAGTAAAATTTGTTTATCTTGGTATGATTTTTCGCAAGTTTGTTAAGTTAAAGTACAAAAATAAGTATTTATGGAGATAAAGTGTATCGATTATTTCCAAGTTGCCTTCAAATCTCATTATATAGGATTGAGTAAAGAGGCATTTGCTTTACCCTAGACCCTGTTACATGACCTTCTAAGACGAGTTATGACAAATTGTAAATAATTTTGCTAAAACTGTTAACTTGACCAGTGGTAAATGCTAACGCCAATCGCCAAAGCTAAAATAAAACTATTTTTTGCAAGTATTCTAAACATTAAATATTTTTCCCGCGGCTACGAATGAAGGTCAAAATCGACATGAATTTTAATTAAATGTCAAAGCGACAGTTGATTGACGCTTGTCCAAGTTTTATTAATTTTTACTGGAAACATTTAGATAGTTATTTTTCAGTTTGGAAAGTGACATTGCTGGTTGGATACTAACATGGAGGATAGAGGTAAGGAGAACTATCTTGTATGGGGGACAAACTGAAAAAGTGTCCAGCTGTAAGCTTGAAATAACAGTTAAACAATCGTCCAGAATGGCGCTCGTGTATAATCAGAGTAGGTGTGAATGTAGCAATCGTAGACGAATTGAAGTGAGCCGAGTTATATAATTTAATCTAAAAACTGACACTTAAGTTAAGTTATTCTTTTTTCATTCTTGTTTTCATGAACTTTGTTCTCTAATTGTGAACAGTATTTTTTTATTTTACTTATATATATATTTTTTAGTATTTACTAATTAAACGTTAAATTTTGATACATAAAAAAATATATATTGTTTCCTATTTTATGCGTATTTTAAAAAGTGCGCCATAACAAAGCGGAAGTTTTTCTTTCCTATTCTAATCCGCAACATGTACGCAGTACAAACACGTGATGATGTATGCAAATCATGTTCTTATAAATGATGAATATGTTATACAATACCTCTCAAGTCTGGTTGACTTGTTGGGTCTTGACTGTTGACTTCGTTAGGTCTTGGGTTCGATTATAAAAAAATGTTGCGCTGATTAGGTGAGTGCCTAGTTGACGAAATGTTGGCAACAATTACATTATAGGTCTGTTCCTTCATACAGCATGATTTTTTTATCACCATCCAAATTTTTTCTGGGCGTAAAGTATCTATAGATAAGTCAATTTATGAAAACAAATAGGTATCTAGCACCTGCTACCTACCTAGCTACCTAGCTATCTAGCATGTCAGAACACTCAGCGCGTAGGTACGGAGCGCGCGCTGCCCATAATCATCAATATTTGCGATGTCATATCTTAATATTTAGTTTTGAGGGATACTAAAAGAAAAAATACGTATTTAATTATTTTCACTTAAGATCAACCTATTAAAATTTGGATGGTGATTAAAAAGTCAGGGTGTATATCTATTTTCTTCTTCCTCACATACAGGATTTTGGAACAATGTTATTCACAATCTTTAATACTTTTATATGATTTTAGCGTTTTGCAACGCAACTCACCGATAGAGTTTGTCGTACAGGTGCGCTTTCATCTTATTTATTTTAATCCTTTATTGCACTAAAATTAATGTATAAAGGCGAACTTAATGCCAAGAAAGCATTTTCTCCCAGTTTACCCTGGGTAGTGGTGACAAAAACACACATGGGGTAGTGCACAAAAAATTGACAAAAAAAAAACACATTTTACAACAACACAAAAATGACCTTATCACCTTCATTTTAATTTTTAATTCGTCTTGAGTCAAGTGCTTTATGAAGTATGTGGTATAGCATATATGATGTAAGTGCGTAAGTGTAACGTGCGTGCGTGTTTGTGTTTATGCGTGCATGCGTGCTCGCAAGCGTGCGGGCGTATGTGTGTGTGAAGTTATATTTCTTGGCTTTCCATTAGTGTCGCAATAAGCTACATCGAAATCAGTATAAAAGTTTTGTTTTATTTTATTAAAAAGCATGCAGTTTTTTTTTTGTTTTATGTTAAACAATATACAAATGCCTTATCTTATTCAGACCGAACAAAAACTAACAACGTTTTTTGGCCTTAACTATTGAATCCATAACTAACGAATGCCAGTGGACAGAACTAATAAAGACGGTCATTTTGTAGAATATGTTTATTAAATATTCATACATTTGTGGATCTCTATTCCTTTTTTAACATAAACTGACTGTAGCTGATAATGTCAAGTATTAAAATACCTTCAAATAGCAAAACCCACTAGCACTGATCATGTCTATGTATGTGCACTCGAAGTAAATCTGGCATGCTACTGGCTCTCAGCGCTTAGCAAATTATTATTGTTATAATACAAATTATATATTTCAAGCCAGAACAAATATCTAAGAAACGAAAGCGATGGAGAAAGCGATGGAAGGCTCATCATTTGGCTCTATCTGGACAGTGAAAGTCAAAAGTCCGTATATAATTTAAGCGCTTTATAATTAAAAACCGACTTTGATTTCAATGAGTATGTCGGTTAGGTTAATATAATAAATACCTCCACAAAAAGTGTATTTCTCGATTTTTCTAGAATTCCGTCGTCATATCCGGACTTGGTAGGAATGGGACATCTTTTTGGGACATTTAAAAGAATATAAAAGTCGAACACATAACATGTAACGGAGTTCCTTTATACAAAGTTGCTTAAAAACAGATTTTTTTGCACTAGCTTATTTAAACAATACACTTACATAATATACATCCAAATATATCATACATACTGGCTATTGAAACAAAGATGCTTAGTGAAACAAGTATTTATCGCCTCTGTAATCTAGCAGTCCGATGTCGGCGTTAATTAAATGTAGTCTCAAGTTCGATTCCTGGGTCGGGCAAAAAAATATGCAAAAAATATGTTTTTCTAATTTTCTAATAAAAACTACGGTGCCCAGAATACCTTGAGCTAATTATGAGTGCCCTGGTTGTGCTAGTCCCTCGGGAATACGAGCGTTATATAACTTTTTTTTTATGAGAACGATATTATTATGAACCATGACAAACATAATATTTATGCACTTACGAAACTGAGAGAACATGACATGAGCGCGTCCGTTAAGAAGCACGGGCGCTCTCTCCTAAGACCTGCTGCTGGTTCCTCGACCATGTGCTTGTAAGGGTGTAAAAGTCGCATGGAGCAGCCGGTTCGATTATGACGCACTCTTTCTTAAGATCCATCTGCAGTATACTAACTTATTAACTATGCTATGCATAAACACCCCTGGTGTTTAGTAGTGATGTTATCTCTATCGACCATTTAGCCAACTTGTTTCCCTTCCGAAACAACAAAATGTATTCAGATTATATGCATTTCTGAAATAAAACAATACTAAAATAAATAAATAATAAACTAATAAATATTCCTGGTTAAGTTACACAAATTGAAACTAACGACAAATTAAGCAAAATATATGCTTGTATTATGGGTGTTAGTCAACGATCCCGGAAATGCAGACATGTCAAAGCTCGTCACCCTAATGCCTGCCTCCGTCGGGAAGCGCTAGCCTTTAGACCAAAGATGTGTTTAAAATATATAAAGTATATAAATATGAATCTCTATTTCACTTGTTCATCGCATCACGTGAACAGATAAAACAATTTCGCTGTGTTAACTATTGTCAGGAGAAGGTTTTCATAAAATAATCCTCAAAATAAAAATATTCAATAAGTCTACAAAACTGGTATGTAATTTACTTAATATGTTATATATTTTTTTATAAAAAATATGTAATAAAATTAAAAGAATCTCTCTATTATGTCATCTGCCAGCTTCGAAAAACAGTCCGCATTGAAATCTATTCATCGGTCGAAATTTTATGATGGTTTTTACACAGGCACATACACCGGACACACACGCACTCCACATACTCATACAAACAATTCACATACACAAACATACATACACAAAGACAGACACAGTTAGAGAGACACGTCAAACTTTAACCCCATTTTTACATTAGGGGTTACAAATGTAAGTGTAGCTGAATGTAAAAAAACTTAACGAAAATATAAATTTTACATTACTCTCAGTTGTCCAATTCGAATTCAGTAACCAAAGTTAAGAGCCCATGATATATAAGGACAA
>NJDD01002039.1:99906-139820 GCA_002245505.1 Calephelis nemesis | reverse complement strand
CCCCCGTCGGGAAGCGCTAGCTTTTCGACCAAAGAGGTGTTTAAAATATATAAAGAATATAAATATGAATCTCTATTTCACTTGTTCATCGCATCACGTGAACAGATAAAACAATTTCGCTGTGTTAACTATTGTCAGGAGAAGGTTTTCTAAAAATAATCCTCAAAATAAATATATTCAATAACTCTACAAAACTGATATGTAATTTAAATAAAATTAAAAATAATCTCTCTATTTTGTCATCTGCCAGCTTCGAAAAAAAGTCCGCATTGAAATCGATTCATCGGTCGAAATTTTATGATGGTTTTTACACAGGCACATACACCGGACACACACGCACTCTACATACTCATACAAACAAATCACATACACAAATGAAATGAAATGAAATGAAAATTATTTATTTGCGGAATATGTGTGTTAAAAAGTTGTTAATAAGATATTTAAGAATACAACATATTCTACCACATTGTGGTGTGCAAATATTTAGTTAATTTATGAAGTTACACATTTCTATAAAAACGCACATTTACATTTTATTTATTTATAAACATAAGTTGCATAATTTATTATAATTAAATTTAAAGGTAGATTAATTTTTAGTCCTATCTACCGTACACTACCACCGTTTCCAAACCTAGCCAGTCGGGAGAAGAAACGGCGAAACAAACTCCCCGGCAACCATGATTTTGTTACTTAAATTAGGTTTAAATTTATAAAAAATATTTATACATATTTAATTTATTTATGCTTGTCAGCAAGAAAATCTTTTACACTATAATATGTCTTCTCTAATAGCAAATCAAATACCTTCTTTCGAAATCTTTTTACTGGAAGTGATTTCAGACTATCAGGAATTTGGTTATATATACGAATGGACAAACACACATACACAAAGACAGACACAGATAGAGAGACACGTCAAACTTATAACCCCATTTTTACATTAGGGGTTACAAATGTAAGTGTAGCTGAATGTAAAAAAACTTAACAAAAATATAAATTTTACATTACTGTCAGTTGTCCAATTCGAATTCAGTAACCAAAGTTTAGAGCCCACGATATATAAGGACAACGTCTGTCGGATTAGCTAGTCAACAAAAGTTACAAATCTTAGACGCCGTGTTATTTGTATAAAATACTAAACTCAAACCCATCACTACAAAGTTTTTGCAAACAAAGCTTATCCTTTAAGGTCGAATATGTAAGGTTACCTTTAACTTCATAAAGGTCAATGAATGAGGGAGGGTACCACTACATCTCTATCAAACTGTAATCAAATTTCAGACATGTTTGCAAATAAGTAGTCCTGTAAACACCGCCCGCCGCCCTGCTTTGTCCCCGCCCGCCCTAGCAGTTTCTGTCCCGCCGTCGGCACCGACGCACGCTGACTGCCGGCTTATCGACCGCGTGTTTACCGTGACGTGCTTTTCTTTAACGTGATATCAAGGTGAGTAACGGACAGCGTGCTTCGAATGCAAATGGTAATACTTTTAAACTTATGGAATATCTTACTTAAAAGTATTCTTAATTATGAATAAGAAAATGTTTATTTCACATAGCCTATCAAAAGGTTCTTGCGTCGCTTATAAATATAATAAGTTAAATCATAAGTACTTGAAAGTATACACAATTGGGAATTCTCTTATCATAACTATTGGATCTACAGAAGTATTTATTTGATATAGAGATTTTTAATCTCAGACTACGAAAGTTGTTTAAGAAATTATAACCTATTTTTGTGGTAAGTTTTATTATATTTAAGTGTATAAACTAGTTGCACATCTGTTTGTTATATGAGTACTATGGTCGTAAAGGCATCATTTATTTATGTATGTTTCATCAGCTTGTTTTAATTTGAAACGTCTTTCACCTTATTATTATCGAGACGCCGGTATTAGTTTGTGTTAGCCTGAATTTAGTTTTTTGTAGTCGTCACTGCATAGTATAAAACAAAGTCCCTTTCTCTGTACCTATGTCCCTTTGAATGCTCAAATCTTTAAAACCACGCAACGGATTTCGATGCGGTTCTTTTATAGATAAAGTGATTAAAGAGGAAGTTTTATGTGTATATTTTATACCCGTGCGAAGCCGGGGCGGGCCGCTAGTATACTATAAATTACAGAAGTAATTACTGAATTTGTAATGTGGATGCTTTGGAACCGAAAATTTCTGCAATTCTAGTTTGGTTAACGTTCATAGAAAATATAACTTCGTATTATTTACTAATATGCAGGGTAAAAGTATAATATAAGCTTCAACCCTTTTTATGTTAACCATACTGTGACAGGAATTATCTTTATTATAAGTTAATAAACTAAGTTTAATAAATGAATAAGTTCCAAAACTGTAGATACTTATTTATTTTACTTGTGTTTAAACAAGAGAAAGCAATTAAGTATGGCTCCTACATCTGTATATTCTTCATTTTTTTTTGTCTTGAAGTCCTAACGGGCCGTAATACGACAGGTTTCGATTTCAGTTTTACTACAGTCATTAAATTACAGACGAATATCCTAGCGTGCTTACATTTACGTGCATACATTTTAGTAACCACCATTCAAACGTCAGTTCGAGCAGTTCGAGAGAGTGGCAAAACTGACAAAATAACCCATCATTTAATATTCATATTTTAAACAACGAAACACTTGTACTGTTTTACGTATCACTCATTTTTTTTTGTAAATAGCCCACCGGTTTCGCTTATGCACTATCATCAGGCCTAGAACATAAACTACGTAGTTTATACAAGTACTAGTAGTAGCACAAGTGTTTCGTTATTTAAAAATATGAATATTTTAAAGTTTTACCAAGCGCCGACGATGGAAAATATCAAATACATCATGTAATAGTAGTTTTAGAGATAGCAGTGAAGTATTTTTACACCTTATTGTTTTTAAAACCTCTGGGTCATGGCCAGTTCCTGAGCCCATGAAGCAACTCCTTTTATCCGGCAGTAAGTAGAAATCGAGAAAGTAGACAGATTTTCTAATTATAAGAAATCCTTTGCAGAATAGACCGTCTGTCTTTCTGCCAGGTAGCTCGTAAAAGGCGAGCTTAGACTTACCGTCACTAACACCGTGACATTTGACTATGCGGTAGAGTTTCGCAGCGACCCACCCGGTTTGGTACTACCGCCTTACCTATTCCTGTCGCCATAACGTAGATGCTTGGCGTTGACGTGTTCCGATTCGGAGGATAAGGATTGGTAAATTTACTTTTGGTCGAGGTTTAACATTTAGGCCTTAGGTTGGCTACGCACCATTACTACGTTTTTTTTTTTTGTCTTTAGGCGGTGTGTATTTCTTATCATCAAGAAATCCGTCTGCTTGTTTGCCTTCCAAAATTATAAAAAATAAAAAAAATATAAACAACCTTACCTTTGCCAACCGGAAAACGACAGTATCAAACTAACATTATAATAGTTACGACAATTTAGTGCCTTTAGTTGAGAGTGATCACAAAACTCTACCACCTACTCATTGTCACGGTGCTAGTGCCTATGGATAGGTTTTAGTTAACATTTTCCAATTTATTTATTACTTTAATTATTACAAAATTATGTCTCATAATTGGAATGAGATTTAACATAATAATATGACAATGTTTACTTATTACTTTGTAGCGGAATACTAGGTTTGAGTTAACATTTTCCAATTTATTATAAATTAGCAGTTTCACGCAGCTTCGCCTGCGTAACTTGGCTTCTAATGCACCGATTTTGATGAAACATGGCCTATGTCACTCAGGGATAATGTAGCATTCTAAAGGTGAAAGAATTTTTGAAAACGGTCCCGTAGTTCCGGAGCCTATTCATTTCAAACAAATAAAAAATAAAACTTTTCCCCTTTATAACATTAGTATAGATTTAAATAAAAAAGTATTACAAAATTATATCTCATAATTTTAATGAGATTCATAATAATATGACAATGTTTACGTGTTACTTTGTAGCAGAATAATTTGTGTCAATATTTCGTCCTTGGCGTGGACAGATTGTAAAATAGATTTGCCAATTTCTAAAAGTAATTGTTAGTAGAAAAGCATTATTAAACGCGACGAATTTTATTATTACTAGTCTAGACATAATATATTATTACTAGCGTAAATTATGTCAGTGTAAACGATTATATGTAAGAGCAATTAACAACCTAGGAATCTGACAACAGTATAAACCGCTATTTATATATATATATATATTGTTGTAACCTGGTTATTGGATGGTTCTCCAACAGGAGTTTTTTTATGATTTTGGAAGCAGACAGATTTCCTGATGGTAAGATTTCACTCCGCCTAGAGACACCAAAGGTGGTAATGGTGCTTTGCCAACCTCAGGCCGGGATGTTAGGCATCGATCAAAAGAAAGTTTATAATCTACCTTACTCTCCGAACCGGAACACGTCATGACGTTATGGCGGTAGGAATAAGTAAGGCTGTGGTACCAATCCGGACGAGACGCTGCGAAACTACCACCTAGTCAAATGTCACAGTGTTAGTGACAAAAAGCCTATCCTCGCCTTTTAGGAGATACCTGGCAGGAAGACAGATAGATGGTCTGTTCTGCAAAGGAAATAGGACCATCACAGGAGAAGGATTCTATATAATGTATGTAGCAAACAGAAGTGAATATAATTAAATTTACCGAATCTATTCCATGTAATACGGACAGATAAAATACCAGAAATGCTGAACGAAATATGGTAATATAATTAAACTGGAATATTGAATATTTCGGGTGTAGTCGGATATCACGATGCAACGACACCTAAATTGTTGAACTAATTGTTTTAGTTAAATACTAGCTGCGCCCCGCGGTTTCACCCGCGTAAGTCCCAATCCCGCGGGAACTCCGGGATAAAAAGTAGACTATATGTTATTCTGGGTCTTCAGCTACCTACATACCAAATTTCATCGTAATCGGCTTTGTAGTTTTTGCGTGAAAGAGTAACAAACATCCATACATCCATATATACAAACTTTCGCATTTATAATATTAATAGGATTATATCCTGTGGTGGCGTATTGTAGCTTGCTTCTAGAATTTTAATGTTCTTTTTATTCATCAAAGTTGTTCATTCTTACATTGTTCACGCCAAGTCTCTTACGTGATGGGCAGAGAGTATTGAGTTACTGTACTGGGTGTAAGGGCTTTTACTTGACAGAAACACAGACGATAATCAGTCGTTAAACAGATTTCAACGATTTTTCTGATCTAAAATTAAAAAATAGAATTAATGTAATACTAGCTTTTCCGACGAACTTCGTTCTAACCGTTGAATTTGTATGGGAAAAAATAATGTTTTTGAAGTGAAACCTCTTTAGAATCGTTGTGATTTCAAAACGGGTGCGACGGAAAAACGACAGGTAAGAGACACAAATACATATTCATCTCATTCTTTTGTAGGTAAGAGACACAAATATGTATTCATCTCATTGTTTTGTCGATTTACTGAAGTTTCACTTCTATCGTGTGTGAATCGCACACACATCTTTTTTTCTATTTTTCACTGTTGAAAGAGATAAAATGTATCATATGTCCTCCTCCTGGTTCTAAGCTACATCCTTTTTATTTTTCAGCCTTATCGTTTCATCCTTTCTCGAGTTATAAACAGTGTAACTAACACGTCTTTAATTTATATATAATATAGATACCAATGATGTAATATATTATAAGCTATAGGAATGGTATAACGATTTCCTGTAAAACGTGAAATAAAGATATATTCTTAACAAAGACAATATTTTCTTACCATTTTTGATACAAATATCGCTAAATGCATTACGTGATTGGGTCCTGGCCTAATTTGATATATCCTAAACCGATAGTATAGTGATATGAATAAGGAAAAAATAGTAAAACAATATCGAGCCAACTGATATACAAGATGACGTTTTAAGTACCAGCCAAATTTTAATAAAAGATTCGGAATTAATAACACTTTCTGTCTATGAAGTAATTAAAAATTAAAAAAAAAATCAACTTTTTTTTATGTTATAGAAAGGAAAATAAGCAAACGCATTCCCTGATGGTAAAAAAATCACGCCGCCTATAGACACCAATGATGGTAATGGTGCGTTACCAACCTGAGGTCAGGATGTTAGGCCTCGAGCAAAAGTAAGTTTACCGCCTACCTTACCCTCCTTAACTTACAATGTTTATCCAATGCTAAATACAAGATGCAAGGCTATAGCGTGAACAAAGCATAAAACTGGTTCCCACCGACCGCACTCGCATTCGCAGGCTGATGATGTCATGGCTACTACTAGGTAGGGAGTAAATATAACCATTTAGCAATAATGTTTTAATGCATTACCATTTAAGTCTTTACCCCCTTTTTTAATGATTATTATAAAATGATTACTCCATTATTCCATTATTTATAGTTCCATGATTACTATAAAATATTGCGCTCTAAAGTAAATATCATAAGCGACAAATCACTATTTTTGACACTATAAAAGTAACTTGAAAAAAAGTATAAAAACTGAAACACTTATCTTTTAAGTATAGTACCTTTTAATGTTTATGTTAAATCTGGTGTCAATATTTTCACAATTGAAGTAAACAGTTGGGTTTGGATTTCAAAAAAGGGTTAACTTTTTGATTTTTTTCTATCGAGAAAAATAAAATGAATCGTGTTTTGGAAACACTAGTCTTATAAAGCATATTTAATGTTAATCTTGTGTATTTTTGTTACCAAGATCCATGATTGCTTTGTATGTTTAGCATACATGAACCCTTAAACGGTTCCTATGGCAATGAAGAAAAATTAAAAAGGGTAATTTGGAAATAATTTATGAACGCATAGTCCTATATTATTTATGTTTTTTTGTTTTGTACTATATACGCGCTTTACAATTGTCCCATATTTTCATCCCAGGATAAACTTGACCGTTTAACATGAAATCCGGAATGTAGAGAATCATTTGAACAGACACGTTATTTTATGTATAAATATATATCATCACGCCAAGTCCCTATGCAAAGTACGTAGGAAGTTCCAAGTTAACGAAGCTCACAGAGTCGGCTAGTACTGAGATATCAGTATTAAATAAATAAATAAGTATCCCTTAACAAATTACACAAGTTGATTTAACCTTAAAGTAAGTAAATTCAATGCTTGCGTTATAGGTGATAGTCAACGATACCAATACTTACATAAATAGATTCCAGAATAAATTTAATAAATCACACATATGCCTGCCTCCATACGGAATTGAACCCGAGTCGGGCAACGGGAGTCGGGAGTGAAAGTAATCCTTTAAATGTATTTTATTTCGGGCAACAAAAAGAAAATTGGGTTTTTCCAATTTTCTAATTTAAAAAAAATGTTGCTCGGGATTGGATATGTGCCCAGTTGGCGATAGGCTTGCCCTCTATCACATTGTGGGACTTAGTGTCTTCGGCTAGTCGTGGGTGCCCTGGTTGTGCCTCTGCCTACCTCTTCGGGATATGGGCGTGAAACTCTCTCTGTATTTTATTTTTTAAAGTGTAAAGTTCCTGATGACATTTTATGTCACAAAAGTCTGTAATATTAAAAATGTCGTGTCGTATTCGCTCTTGAAATGGTGGAAATTATTGAACTCAGGCCTCAGATTGGTAACGCACCATTACCAACTTTAGTGTCTAAGCGCCGTGAATTTCTTACCATCAGGAAATCCGTATGCTTATTTGCCTTCCAATACCATAAAAAAACTATTTCAGGGATCAAAACAGTGTTATGGCCTCAACGATATTATAAAAAGAATGATCTGCTATTGTTATTACGTTATGTGGAATAGGATTTCAGTTTTAAATAATGTACTTGTAATATAGCCTAAAAAGTGTAGGTCTATAACAAATTTCCCATTACTTAGATCTATTATTAAAGCAATAAGAAATTTACTTAACGCAAACTAACTAACCAATGCGATTATCCTCTTACCGAAGTTCCCCCCAATTCAAGAATCTTCGTTTCTCTGATCAGAATGCGTAATAGGAGAATGTAAAAAGTCTAATTCAATAACAAGTTTTCCATTTCTACAATCAATTATATAATCAGTATATAATACATTGTCCAGAGAGTCAGCAAGCTGAAGTGGCAATGGGTAGGCCATATTTCTCGCAAAACCAACAACGCTTCTCGAATGGCAGCCCCGTACCGGAAGACGTAGTGTTGGACGACCTTCCACCCAGTGGACTGATGATGTGGTCAAAGTCGCGGGGAACTTCTAAATAAAAGCGGCTGGTGACCGTAACTTGTGGCGTCATTTAGGGGATGGCTATGTCCAGCAGTAGACGTCCTCCGGCAGATGATATCATCATCCACCGGGTGGGTGGAATCACTCATCATCAAATATCTAACCAACAATAGATTCTGAACATAAACTGGAATAATGCATCCCCCGTATTCCCTATTTTTTAATTATTTGTTTTTAGATGGGAATACATAATAACATTATGTGGAAAGTCTTACTTAATATCAACTTTCCCATTTCTACTCTCAATTATTAGAAACTCGAGCTTCTGAGTGTAAACTAGATTAAGGTTTATCCCTTTTCTTATATTTTCATTATTACAGAAATCTTCGTGTTATTGAATCGAAATAATAATAGGTGTTCCTAAAAAGTCTTGTTTAATTACAAATTTTCGACTTCAAGTTTTCATTATCAAGGTAGTACGAGATTAGATCTACACAAAAGCTAGATATGGAAATTTAGTAGTCTATTTTCGTAATATTCCTGATTATTTTCAGTACTTTTGTTCGTCTAATCGCTAAAAATCTTTGTTAATTACAAGTTTTCTATTAAGTGCTACAGTCGTTATCAGAGCAATACGGTATTCTGAACGCAAACTGGAATTAAACAACTTCATTGTCCCCATTACCGCTGTTGCCTACATTTTCAGAATCTTTGTTTTTCTGATCGGAATATAGAATAACCGTATAAAATAGTTTAATTTAATTACAAATCACCTATTTCTGCATTCAATAATCATAGCAACACGAGCTTCTGAACGCAAACTGGAATTAAGCAATTTCATTGTCTCCATTCCCACTTTGCCCACACTTTCAGAATTTTATTTTTCTGATCGGCATACAGAAAAGCCATAAAAAACTAGTCTAATTTAATTATAAATCTGTCATTTCTACAAACACTCAATTATCAAAGCAACACGAGCTTATGAACGCTAACTGGAATTAAGCAATTTCGTTGTATCCATTCCCACTTTTGCCCGTATTTTCGAATTTCATTTTTTAATCGCGATATCTAACAGCCATAAAGAACTAGTTTAATTTAATTACAAATCTCCTATTTCCATGCCCAATAATCAAAGTAACTCGAGTTTCTAAACGTAAACTGGAATCAAGCAATTTTATTGTCTCCATTCCCAATTTTGTCTACATTTTCAGAATTTTATTTTTCTGATCGGTACACATAATAGCAATAAAAAATAATAAGAAGCAAGTCTTATTTAATCACAGATCTCCCATTTCTATACTCAATTATCAAATCAACACGAGCATCTAAACGCAAACTGGAATTAAGCAATCCATTGTCCCTTTCCCGATATTCCTAATATTTCCAGAACCTTCCCTTATCTAATCGGAATACATAATGGCTATCCTGGTCAATTTCAGTTCATTACAGAAATGCTCCCCCAAGCGTTACTAAGGTCTAAATTAGTTTTTACTCAAACTCAACGACCTGCAAAATTAATCCGGTAATTATCCTAAGTTTATATTATCTGTGCTCACCTTGTGTTTAGGTTCTTTCATATATTAGTATAACATCATTGTTATATCTATTCAATTAATCTTTTAACATTGTTACTTTAAACCCGACGGAAATAAAGGCGTGTTATGAGTTTGACTTGACTGTGTTAATGTGTGTTTCTTTCCATGTGGCATTATCTATACTTATAAAATAACATGTCCTGACAGACTGATTCATCAAAAACTGTTAGAGTTACAGCCATGGAATTTGGTGAGTAGGGTCATTTTACTAAGTGCACACTCACTAAGGACAGAACTTTGGATATTCTGCCTCCAAGGGGTTGAAATGGGGGTTGAAAGTTTGTATGAAAGACCGTCATTTTTTAAGTTAAGAACATGTAAGTTTATTTTGGGCTTCGTATTTAAGCATTTCATTTTCATTTTCTGGAAATTCCACCCCTAAGGGGGTGAAATATGGGCTAAAAATTTGTATGAATGTCCTTACTAATGGGCTATAATCAGTAAATATATTAACCGACACACTAGCAAAGCAGCGGGTAACAGCTAGTAATTTATAAATGAATAAACCGATTTCGATTCAGTTTTGGTTTGGAAGCTGATGTACTTGAGATGGTTCTTGGCTAAATTAGAAACAGATTTTGTCGAAGGGTGAAGATTTTTTTTTAATTTTATGATTATAATGTTTACTGCCTCAATAAAGTTACAGAAGATACTATTCGGTTTAAAAGTGATCAGCATTTTGTGTTCGATATTTCATAAAATACCTTTTGTCGTTGCTAAAGTACTTTGAACATTAAATCCTATTAATATTATAAATGCGAAAGTTTGTATGTATGGATGTATGGATGTTTGTTACTCCTTCACGCAAAAACTACAAAGCCGATTACGATGAAATTTGGTATGTAGGTAGCTGAAGACCCAGAATAACATATAGGCTACTTTTTATCCCGGAGTTCCCGCGGGATTGGGACTTACGCGGGTGAAACCGCGGGGCGCAGCTAGTGTCAAATAATTTTGTAATATGAAATTTTGAGCAAAATAATTACGGAGCACTATCAATCATTCTGATGACACGACACAAGAAAATCAAACAAAAAGCTTTGTCGATAATATTCAAACAATACGAGAATAGATTAAAACGATATTTAACTACCTACCATCGTAAACTGGAGTCCAAAGGTCGTCTTTTTGCTAATGTTCAATCTATACCTACTTAAAACAAAAACGTAGAAGAGTGTAGGATGTATACTGTACTTTGAAGATATTAAAAAAGCAAATATTGGCGTTTTTAAATAGGCAGCAGAAGACATTTTTAGTATATTTAGCTTTTTGTCTGTCTGCCTGTTTGTGTGTCTGTATCATGAGCGCGATTCACGCATTTCTGCTTGCTTTTTTGCTATAATTGTCCTACTGTTCTTTACAAGTCACTTTGTTAATTTAGAAATTGCAGACTTAACAACACTAAGCATAAAGTGGCTAAATAATAAATACAGAATATAGAGGCACAGGTCTTCATCTTAAATACCACATATCTTCACGCGAAGTTCCACTTAGTAGGCAGAGAGTATCAAATGCCTAGACGACTATTGCTGGGTCAACTAGTTTTTTTATGTTAGAGCTGTTTGCTCGAATTATTTTTAAATTAACAATTTACCTGCTTACACGTTAAAAGTCGAGTGCCAATTTGGCACTAACACTGTGACTGTTATATGTTAATAGAACTTGTGGCGGCTCGTCGTTTTACTGCTATATTCCTTGACCATTTTTTTTATTTTTTTTTATTTATTTTCTTTCTCCTGGAAATATCTTATTAACTATAATTCTGATCTATTCCACACCTAGATTGATTGCCCATCCCACTCTACCCCTGGAGGATACCGTTCTTTTGTTGTGAAGTTACCATTGTTGGTATTAAATTTAGCCAGAAATGTTTTTTTTATGATATTGAAAGGCAAACAAGTAGAAGAATTTCCTGATGTTAAGAAATTCACGCCTCTTAGAGACATCAAAGGTGGAAATGATGCGCTGCCAACCTGAGGCCGGGGTACAAGACCTCTAGCAAAATTAAATTTTACCGACTATCTTATCCTTCGAACCGGAACAAGTCAATAGTAAGCACTGACGTTATGGTGGCAGGAATAAAATCGTCATAAAGTCAATGGCCGCTATTGAACTGCTTGAGTTTAGGAAGGATAGCGGATAAACTTATTTTATCTTACTTGACCGCCTCGTCGGTCGAGTGGCTAACGTACACGCCTAAATATATCAACCAACCACGAGGCTCGGGTTCGATTCCCGACGGAGCAGGCATTTGCGTGATTAACATTTAGATGCTGGGACCCGGAAATGCAGACATCTACATGTTTATTTTTTATTATTTAATTCATTCTGGTATCTAAGTATTTCTATGTATTAGTATAGTTGACTAACACCGATAATACAAGGAAATAACTTGCTTATTTAGAGGTTATATTCAAGGGGTATTTATTTATTATTATTACTATTTTATATGATTTTCCCCGTGTTGGTTCGGGCTCCTTTGTAGAATAGACCATCTGCCTCCCTTACCAGGCAGCTCGTAAAAGGCGAGCATAGGCTCACAGTCACTAACACCGTGACATCTGACTAGGTGGTAGAGTTTAGCAGCGACTCGCCTGGATTGGTACCACCGCCTTGCCTATTCCTGCCGCCATAACGTCATAACGCGTTCCGGTTCGGAGGGTAATGTAGTCGGTAAACCTACTTTTGCTCCAGGTCTAACATCCCGGCCTCAGGTTGGCAACGCACCATTACCACCTTTGGTGTCTCTAGGCGGCGTGAATTTCTTACCATCAGGAAATCCGTCAGCTTGTTTGCCTTCCAATATTATAAAAAAAATATGAAAAAAAAGTTGTAAAATATTTCGAGGCAGAAAAACTTGTCGTTGCTGAATATTTTGTACGTGAAATGTCATTTAATTTGTATTTTCGACATTTTGAGCTGGATAAATACGTTCGGGATACTATCAATCATTCTGATGACACGAGACTAGAAAACCCGACAAAAAGCTGTGTCGGCGATGTTCCAGCGAAACGAAAATAGACTGGAACGATATTGGTCTCCACCGTAGATGGAAAGTTAGGTCAATTGCTTTTGTTTAGCTCTAATTTTCTTTATTTAAGTTATTTCATTTTAAAAGATAAGTGATCACACAGAAAAAAATAAGAAGCTCTGTAGTTATATGCGTTTTTATTTTATTACATTAGAGAGCTCATTCTTTTTATTTACCCCCGACAGAAAAAGGGGTTTTATTTAGTTTATCGCGTCTGTTTATTTGTGTGTATATGTTAGTGTGTGTGAATGTGTCTGACTGTGCTATCTTAACTTTTGAATGAAAAATAGTATCTTCAAGCCCATATCCCCGAAGAGGTAGGCAGAGGCACAACCAGGGTACCCACGACTAGCCGAAGATACTAAGTCCCACACTGTGATAGGTGGCAAGCCTATCGCCAACCGGGCACATATCCTATCCCGAGCAACATTTTTTTATTAGAAAATTGGAAAAACACAATTTTCATTTTGTTGCCCGAACGGAACCCAGGACCTCGTGCAGTCAAATCCAACAACTGAACCACAGAGGTGACACCGATTACGCTGTAGTATTTTTGTTGGAAACTGCAGTGATCGAAATAGTTAATAGCTATATTGCACGTAGATTATTACATTAGAAAGCTTTGGCAGTCGATACTCTCCGCCTACCCCGTAAGGGATTTGGCGTCTAGATATGTATATGTATGAGGGTTATTTATTAATTTTTGTATTATTGTATGATATAATCTTATACCTTTAAACGAGCAATTCTTGTATATATATAATTGGAATCTCGGAATCGGCTCCAACGATTTTGATGAAATTTAGTATATAGAGGGTTTCGGGGGCGATAAATCGATCTAGCTAGGAATCATTTTTAGAAAATGTCATATTCGTGTTTTATTGTTGTTGTAAAGTAACGAAGTCCGTTGTTAAGTAACGAAGTCAATGATTGTTTGCTTTGAGGTTAGACTTTTTAAATTTTCGTACTTAAATATAATATCCAAAAAACACAATTTATAAAAAAACAAAAATTCCATCATCCAGTACTGATGTCCAAAATGTTATAATATTTGTTAATAAAACTGGACGGGATACACTTCAAAAGTGGTCCTTTATGAATTTCGAATAAATAAATAATAATATAGTTTAAAGTAACTGTAATGATTGTTTGGTCACCGACTAATATTAGAATCACGTTGTAAACATTGGATTGCATTTGTGGGGGCCATATTTGGATTTAAGAACCATAGATTTTTTTTTCTTTTTATGATATTGCAAGGCAAACTAGCAGACGGATTTCCTGATGGTAAGAAATTCACGCCTCCTAAAGACACCAAAGGTGGTAATGGTGCGTTGCCAACCTGAGGCCGGTATGTTAGGCCTCGAACAAAAGTACGTTTGCCGGCTACCTTACCCTGCCAACCGGAACACGTCATGACGTTATGGCGGCAGGAATAGGTAAGGCAGTGGTACCAATCCGGGCGAGTCGCTGTGAAACTCTACCACCTAGTCTGTGAAACTCTACCACCTAGTCCAAATTTTATAATTATGCGTAGATGGAAACAAAGTTTTCTCCAAGGTTACCTTCATTGGAAGGCGTGTTTACAACTGTCTAGAACATCTAAAAGATTTCCAACTTAGTGAATAGTTCGCTCATTAATTTTAAAGTTAAGTTATGTAACACTTTCATATGTCGTAGTTGGTCTATAAATTTGTGAAAATAAATTCAATTCTACAGGAAGAAAAACAAACGATTACTTATTGTTTGTAGGAGTGTTAGTGTTTTTTTGCATATATGTTATAAATAAATACCTTTAGTACAACAAATCTTTATTTTCGCAATTGTTTTAATTTCTTTAAAAAAATTGTAAAAATATAATGCTTCAAATTAAAAAGTAAGAAAGAAACTTTTTTTTATTTAGCTAAGTTCACAAACTAACGAAATGTACCTATGCCGAAGTAAAGCTAAGTAAGTATACATGAAATATGTCTAATGATGTTGAAGTTAATTAAATACGTAGACCCAATAATACAGACATTTATGTTAATAACATATAGTAAAATGTCGAAATCGAAATCGAACTAGATTCAGTGCTCGGCGGCGCTAGTAAAAAAATAAAGTGTCTTCACTCCCATACTCCCGAAGATATTGGCAGAGGCCCAACCAGGGCACCCACAACCAGGGCTTGAAATACCGGTATTTTTAGGAACCGGTATTAATGACCCTGAAGCAATACCGATACCAAGGCGTTACCTGTACTGTTTGTACCGGTACCGTTGCTTTAAGGGTTCTGATACCGGTACTGTTTCAATAATACCGGTACTAGAAAACATATTACTTATCATTTTTCTTCAATCGAAGATATCTCTGTTCTTTCATGAGAGATTAAAATAATACCGATACATAAAAAGGAAAATTGGCAACTTCACACTTGTATTTAACGGGTACCTTTATTGGATACCGGTTTTTATCGGTATTAATACCGGTACTTATTAGATACGTGTATCGGGTCAGTATAGGTATACGAAGTACCGGTACCCACTTTGGAACCGGTATCCAGGTATCGAAATGGCAAGAACCGCTAAATACCGGTATAGAACCTGTACTTTTCGTACCGGTTTCAAGCCTTGCCCACAACTAGCCGAAGACACCAAGTCCCACAATCTGTTAGGTGGTAAGCCTGTCGCTAACCTGGTATATAATATCCAATCCCGAGCAACGTTTGTTTTTTTATTAGAAATTTGGAAAACCAAATTTCATTTTTGTTGCCCGACTCGGGACCTTATACAGTCAAGTCCAACGCTTACTTTAAATTAAGATTAAAAATTTTAACAGTATATTAAATATGAATTTAATTAAATTTAAAGTTATAAGTGAAATCAAGTTTAAATTATTTCAAGTGGATATTACGCCGGCGAGCGATTCAGTGATTTATAGAAAAACTCATTTATATGTCTGTCTTGGTTCTTACGAAGTTTAAAACATTTCTATCCGGTGTTTTATTCTCAAGTTGAACAGTTAAGTTTCAGCGTTAATCTGTTAAGTATTTTTACAAGCTGGTTTTTGTGTTGGTTCAAAAATTATATACGTTTTTGTAATAAATACTTTTAGGCTTTAGCACGCGTGTCTGTACGAAATGAGTGATTAAAGTTGAAGAAGCTGGTTTGCAGAAATCGTGCTGCTAGGCATTCAATACCCGCTGCCTACTGTAACAATCATAGAGAATGTATTATCTGTGGTTAGTAATTAATTGTTATCTATGTGTCTGAGTCTGGTAACCCAGCGCTAATGTAAATATGACAGCTGTCATCTATTAGATATACACAAACGAGACATGAAAGAAGTTTAAACGTTTTCTTATTATCGCTCTACAACTTGGTCACTCGGAAATCCAGTTCCATCCCCAGTTACAAACTACACACCTACCACGAAATGGGCTTGCCATAAAGACGGTCTTCACGCTTTGGTATAAAATCCAAGGTCATCTACATAGTGTTGAATTCTGGTCACCATGTGCATATTGTTACAACTCATCATTTCATCCTAAAAGCCAACTTCATTTATGTTTATATTCTCACCATATTAGTGCCGGATGCCATTAAAAATGTATTTCAATTCCTCGTTTTTCGTTATTAGGACTGTGACCATGACTTTACCTTTTCTTTCCACCACATGTTAGAATTTCTCTACTGTTGTTGATTACCCCTTTAACCTATGATCGCTTCTTACGAGCTTTCAGATGAAGAGGTAAATGGTCATTACTGTACTAAACAGACTCTCTATCAGACCTATCAGATCCTCTACTTCTTGGCATACTAATTCTATATAAAAACTTGCAATTTCCGACCGTATGTTTGTGGAAAACAATAATTGTGCCACAATAGAGGTGATCAAAGTCACATGACACAATGACGGTTGATTGGACAATTGGGTTGCATTTGTATGGGGTATGCAAGTGTTAGAACTGGCTCATGCGGTTTTAGATTTTTTATAGACTGTTGTTTGTTCGAGTAGAATCCTGAGGTTGTTAAGCGAATTTTGTCTAATAATTTGCTTTCTTCTGCTATAAAGAAGATGGTAGCGATAAGACGGTAGGTATTACTTCAACGTTAAGAAGCACGAATAGCTTTCCTGTATTCATCGTGTTGGTCCGTGCTCGCTAAGTAGAATATACCATCTGCTGCTTTTTTCAACGTCCCACTATTTATTTTTAATTATACTTAACCACCCACAAATTTTTGAAAGGAATGCAAAAAACTAACCAGGAAATTGTGAATTGTTAAGTGTAACTCAAAAAAACTATTTTTTATTGATAAGATTAATTTAGATCAATCTAGTAATCAAAAGTTGTCTAGCGCGACAAACATACAAAAAAAACGTCTGTGCATAGGGGGGAAAAGAATCTGCTCCTTTTTCAGAAACAAGTTTTTTTAGTTTTGTAGCGTCTTCAAAGGTTTGGTACCACCGCGTTTCCTAATCCTGTTGCCAAAACATCAGTGCTTGCCGTTGACGTGTTCCAGTTCGGAGAATAAGGTAGCCGGTAAACTTACTTTTGCCTGAGCTCTAAAATCCATGCCGGTTAGCAACGCACCATTAGTGCCTTTTTGGTATCTCTAGGCGTTGTGAATTTCTTTTGCCCTCCAATATCATAAAAAAAGTTAGAGTGAAAGTGTACCCAAGTAGTAGTAATTTAAGAAATTTACTTAGTGTTGTTTAAAAGGCAGTAAAAGACAGTATGACAGAAACAATGAGAACAGTAACAGCTAATACCTACAGCATAGACATATATATTACTTCGTAAGGACCCGGCTAAAGAACGCTTCAAGTGTCCGCAGCGCGTTGGCCCTAAAATATCGTTTTAGGGCCAACGCAGCTCAATCGTCCGATGGCGACCGATCCGACGACTCACTATCCTTAGTGAGTGCATGTGTTAATTTTAATTTACAAAAATGCCTAGTTGCGTCGTAAAAAGATACAAAAATTATGACACAAAATTTAAAAAGGTACGTGGAATATCGTACCTTCAGTAAGTTAGCGTACAATAGTGTTATTATTTTAACTATCAATAAATGAAAATCATTTTAAAGCAAATATCTCTGCAGAGACACGATTGCGTTGTCACGTGGTTGTCACAAGACACAGTACCGCGGAAGGCGATGTAACCTTGTAAAGACGTTCCTATTTTTTATGTTTTTGTTACTCTGGGTATTGTCTACTGTACTAATTTTTAAAAACTATTATGTATTCTGTTTTTTTTAATTTTTCTTAGTAATAAAAAACATAGTTTAATCATAAAAATACCCACATAATTCGTTATATCGTTGACAATAATAAGTCGTTATTGAACGAAAATCATAATTTTAAACAAAGTGATTATTCAATTAATTTTTCTTTTAGGGTTTTCAATTTTATATCAGTAACTATTTTTACTTTACTGTTAATGATAACATAATTTATTACCAAAATTTTTATTTAAATTTATGTTTAAGGAATTCTACATTTCCTAAAAACGTACAAGTTACAAGCTACGCTTCTTCCTTTATAAGACCTAAAGTAATACGCTTTCTGAAGCGATCCCATTACACAAAAAGCTTCAATTATAAATGATAAAAATATTACTACATTATATATTACCTAGTGATCCTGTTCGTAAAGTACATTATAGTCGTCTTATACGGGCACAACGAAAAGAACTTTGCTACATAAAAATACTATATATGCTCTATTCAGTTTTCTGACAATCAAAAATAAAATAAATATTTTGTTATAAATCATAATTATTACACTCGATACGTTAGTACAAGGTCACATAATACTCTGTACGCAGCGCGTAATCGCGTTGCGTATATTGGCTACTAGATGACGTTGTTTTTGGCTTGTATGAAAAATTTTATGTCATTTGTTCTGACGGGCGTATCCTTCCCTTTAAAATCATTGACCTACAGAAACTTAAGTATGAGTATAACTTTGAAATGAAGAAACACTTCTACTGTTTTCTTCATTTAAAAATATGAATATTTGGAAGTTTTACCAAGCGTCGGCGAATGAAAATATCAAATCTACAGAATCTCTTCCTTTCTTCGGGGTTTTATAAATTTGTCACCCGTTTGTCCACAGATTAACTCATTTAGGCTGGCATTGTTTTAAGTTTTTCGCGCGAGATTTACAATCTTAGTGAAAAGAAATCCTTAAATTTTGTTTGGAAACAAATTTTATTAGTAAGGATTTTTGTAACATTTTTGAAGTTAAAACTTCCTGCGACGTTGCGTACTTTTTTTGGAATGGTTAAAAATTTCTAAACTCGCGTCAGGACACGTAACCTGATCGGAAATTCGTAAGACGGATCGGATCGTTTCGTTTATACAGCGCAGGGTGCTAGCGCGAATGTCCGTGTTGTCATGTTTGTGTACGACAGCACAATAACTGAAATTGTATTCTACCACATAAATGATAGTACTTTCATGCTGATAGTTAAAGTAATTCGTGCAAAATTATTCCGTAACCAATCCAAAATATCAAAAATGCACAACGTTAATATTCAAGTTTTCACTTCTGCCGGCGCTCCCGGAGTGCAACCTGTCGTTTTTTCAATGAGTTCACTTATGATATTAACATCAGTAGTCTAGCACAGTATCAGACGGCTCAAGTAATAAAAAATTAATATAAATATTCCTGGACAAGTCACACAAATTGAACTAACCCCAAAGTAAGCAAATGTGATTGTGTTTTTTTTAATTAAAAAATTATAAATACCGAAATTGTTAAAAATATGTAATCATGTGAAAAAACTAATCGTTCTATACTAGAAGCATATTTTACTAAAGAGCATTGTTTTCGGCGCACGGATTAGTATAGATTGAAAAAAAATACACTAACTTCAATGATAACTACCCTCCTTTTCACAACTATCCTCACTATTCCTCCGCCCCCTTGTGATACTCCGTAACCATGCCGATCCCCTTTTCGTGGCTCATGTGATTTATGGACGATCCCCGACCTACTATATAATTGAAAACATAGGTTGAAGATATTCATATTACCTTGATAACTAATGTACAAGCGGTCCATATCCCAGATCTAAATTAGGATATTCGATAATTCATCGCTTGACGGATGTTTTGGTTGTCACTTTGGTGATTAAACGTCAAAGGTCCATGCGGGTGAATTAAACATACAGAGCTTACAGGTCCTGTCTAAATATGCATTGAGACATGGATTTAGGTCTCTGGATAAGCCAAATTAAATTTCAAATTTTATTTAAATGTGGATGGATGGATGGATGTAGGTACCCGGGGAGACCAAGGTTGACATTCCACGATCAGATCACTCGGATGTTATCCGAGGGTGGTGTCAAGTCTCCGAAACCGGCGTGTTTGTGTGAAAAGGGTTATTTATGAATGTGAAGGAAGCCAGACAGGTTTTTCAGGATCATGAGGTCTGGCGCTCGATACTCTAAGCCTAAACCCAAATGGGACTTGGCTTGACGATATGTATGTATGTTAAATTTATTTCAGGTTATTTAGAATTATGAGCAAATACTTCTTTTGTTAGTTGTAGGTTGTGCTTCTCCCTACCCGTTCGGGGATATAAACGTGAACATACATAAATTGTTATCAGTAAAAACAGCGTAACTACCATGGTAGTACTTGTCACTGATATATTCTATCGTATAAGGTATGGTGGTTGGTTAACTGTCTTCTTTTTTATATGACAACAATAATAAAGCCCTTCTGATGGTAAAAAACAGTCATGGCCTATAGATATCATAGACATTATTCGTCTTATTAATAAAGTACTCCAAGGTTCACACTGGCATTATAGTCTTTAGAGCAATGTGATACAGATTATTACATGAACTTAGTTTTACTCCCACGTTAGTCCATGTTTATGAATTAGACGCTATAGGTCTTATAAAAAAAGCGCCAAATCTGTTAGTAGTACTCCAGGACGGACCGGACGGGACGAACCCCTCACGGACCTCCTACCCGGTGGACTGATAATCTGGCCGAAGTCGCGCGTAGTCGCTGGATACGAGCGTCTGGTGACCGTGACTCGTGGCGCTCTTTGGGGAGGCCTATGTCCAGCAGCGGGACGTCCTCTGTCTGATGATGATGATGATGAGATATGCATATCAGTGGTTCTTACTCCTTAAGTTAAATTCTATATTTTTAAGTCTTATCTAGCAAGTCGGTTTCTATATCAATGTAAGTGATCCCATGCTAACATGCTCATTGATAAATCAAAATGAAGATGCAAAGAAATACTGTTTATTCAATCGCCTCTTAAAGGAGAGTTGAAAAAACTCATTACTAAATATCTCCATTGACCTCAATTTAAACTGTCCAAGACAAAAACACTGTGACGCCTAGAATACTTTAAAGGACTTTGGGCATGGTTTTAAGTAAAATGGAATGAGTTTTTACTCCGTGTTGGTCGCGGGCTTCATTGAAAAATATGGGGCACTGCTTTCTATTACGTATTTCGTTTTGGTCCGGGCTCCTTTGCAGTATAGACCTTCCTGCCTTAGCCATAGATCTGCCTTCCTACCAGGCAGTTCGTAAAAGGCGAGCATAGGCTTGCCGTCACTAACACTGTGAAATCTGACTAGTTGGTAGAGTTTCGCAGTGACTCACCCGGATTGGTACCACCGCCTTTGCTTGTTCCGGTTCGGAGGGTAAGATAGCCGATAAACTTACTTTGGCTCGAGGCCTAACATCCCGGCCTCAGGTTGGCAACACACCATTACCATCTTTGGTGTCTCTAGGCGGCGTGAATTTCTTACCATCAGGAAATCCGTCTGCTTGTTTGCCTTCCATTAACATAATAAAAAATAGTTTCATGTAACTGTAAACAAATTTTATCTCAATCGGTTCAGCAGTTTTTGCGTGAAAGAGTAGCAAACATCCATACTGACATCGTGGCATCCAGACATACTCACAAACTTTCGCGTTTATAATATTAGTAGGATTTTTATTCTTGAATAACCGAAGCGAAGCGAGGGCGGGCAGCTAGTATTACATAATATGTTTTTTAAACTGCCCTTTTTTGCTTTCGGGCATCGTTATTCAACTAAAGCTAAGGAAATTTTGTTAAGGCTTATTAGTAGACCACCAAAATTATTAACATTACCCGTGTTTTATTTAAAAAAATGTTGGTGGTCAGTAAACCGTAATTCGGAGTTGGTTTTGCCAATTATTGACCATTGAAAATGTAAAATCTATTGGCCAAGTGTAATATATAACTAGTTCAAACACCTTTACTACCCAACAAAATTTAAATGTCGTTACTAATAATATTTATCGTTGTTTCGTATGTCATCACATGAAACACAGTCGTAACATTCATATTTGATGGTGGTAATTAAAACATTTTCATTTGCTATGCTATAAATTTAATCACAATTTTGGTATAGAAAAGTGATTCTCAAACTACGACCACGAAAAGATACTGTTGCATTCCACGGCTAGCTCTGAGCGACTCCGAATAATTCATTTATAATGATATGAAAAAGTATCATCACGCCCATATCCCCGAAGAAGTAGGCAGAGGCACAACCAGGGCACCAACGACTAGCCGAAGTCACAAGGTCCTACAATGTGTTAGGTGCAAGCCTATCGCCAACCGGGCACATATTCAATCCCGGGCAACATTTTTTATTAGCAAATTGGGAATACCACATTTTCTTTGTCGTTGCCCGACCCGGGATTCGAACCCGGGATCTCGTAAAGTCAAGTCCAACACTGGGACCGCTAGACCACAGAGGCGATAAAGCATAACAAATGTTGTTCTTGAACAAGATTGCTGAATAAAAGATCACTAAAGTAATTCCACGCATAATCGACGCCTAAATACGTTTTTTTTATAAAATCGATGTTTTAGTTGTATTATCATAAAATCGCTGACACTTCTCACGTTGAAGTGTTACCAATGCCTTATTACATACATACATACATACATATCTTCACGCCAAGTCCCTTACGGGGTAGGCAGAGAGTATCGAGTGCCAGACCTCACGATCCTGACAAACCTGTCTTGCTTCCTTCACATTCATTACCCTTTTCATACAAACACGCCGGTTTCGGAGACTCTTGACACTTGACCAATGCCTTATTAAATAATGTAATGCTTTATTTAGTACATAATACATACCTAGTCGAGAGAATCAGCAAGCTGTATTGGCAATGGGCAGGCCACATTGCTCGCAGAACCGACAACCGCTGGTGAAGCAAGGTTCTCGAGTGGCGGCCCTGTACCGAAGGACGTAGTGTTAGACGACCTCCCACCCGGTGGACGGATGATCTGGTCAAAGTCGCGAGGATTCGCAGGATACAAGCGGCTGGTGACCGTGACTTGTGACGTCCTTTGGGGGAGGCCTATATCCAGCAGTTGACTTCCTCCGGCTGATGATGATGATGCTTATTATTATTAATAATCACTCAGTATTTTAGATTTTGGTAGTAAAATTATCACATTTTTGTTATTATATACAAGGCTTGTCTACGAGTATTCGCTAGAGACGAGTTTTCAGTATGTGACACTTATTTTAATTTTCAAATATCATATATAAATATATCAATAGCAGTTTAAAAAATAGTTCAGTATCTTAACCCCCAATTCTCTGAAGTGAGTAGGCAGAAGTATAACCTGGTCATCCACGTTTGCCGAAGTAACTTTAATCCCACAATACGATAGTCGGCAAAACCTTAGCTAACTGATAATTGCAATCCAGTATATTAATAATTCTACGAAATTAAAAAATAGACAGTGCGTGACTTTATGTAGTTTAAACATAAAAGCAAAATAAAATTGCAAACATACACACTGCAATATACAACATAGCCTTTTATATAATAGAAATCCACATGAACAGTTTGAGAACCACTGGCGTAGAATAATTATTTCAACGTTATGTTGGCTTTGAACAACTTATTTGTGTGTGCGGAAATTAATAGTTTCTGAAACAATACTATTTAGATATGAGTCGTGAATATATTTTAATATTCTGGTAGCAACATGATATTGTAAGAAACAGACTCGAACGACAGCTTTACAATGTACATGCTCTTTGAAATTCTGTATATTTTGGGTACAATTTAATATCTGTTGCTTGAGAATTCCGCTTCCCTTAGCCTCAAGCAGTTATACTTGTTAACATTACAACAATTCAAATACATATATTAAGGCAGTGAAGAGTTCTTTATTAAATAAATTACGAGAAATAATCCGAAACATTAATCATTAATCACGTTTTTTTTTAATGACATTGGAAAGCAAACAAGCAGACGGATTTCCTGATGGTAAGAAATTCTCGCCGCCTAGAGACACCAAAGGTGGTAATGGTGCGTTGTCAACCAGAGGCCGTAATGTTAGGCCTCAAGCAAGAGTAAGTTAACCGGCTACCTTACCCTCCGAACCGGAACACGTCACGACGTTATGGCGGCAGGAATAGGTAAGGCGGTGGTACCAATCCGGGTGAGTCCCTCCGAAACTCTACCACCTAGTAGGATGTCACGGTGTTAGTGACGACAAGCCTATGCTCGCCTTTTACGAGCTGCCTGGCACAGGAAGGCAGATGGTCTATTCTACAAAGGAGCCCGGACCAACACGGGGAGAATATGTTTACACGTAATATGTTTATACTTATAAATATCTAAACTTACAAGTAATTGTCGTTCGTATCGCCTCTGTGGTCTAGCGGTCCAGGTGTTGGACTTGACTGCATGAGTGGGTTCGATTTCCGGGTCGGGCAACAAAAAGAAAATTTGGTTTTCCAAATTTTCTTATAAAACACAAGCGTTGCTCGGGATTGGATATGCCCGGTTGTCGATAGCTTTGCCACCTTTCACTTTGTGGGACTTACACCTGTATTCAAGAAGCTTACCAGTTAGCCAATAAGTAATGAAAAAACACTGCGCAAAGTACGACATTTAGCTATGCGTTTCTTACGTGAAGCCATCCAATTCATGAGCAATACTTAATTCAATATCAGTTTTAAGTTGTTTATCCATGGGTTATCCATAGGGTATCCATGATGGATTTCCCCACGTAAAAAAAAAAGAAACGCATAGCTGAATGTTGTACATTGCGCAGCGTTTTTTCATTACTTATTGGCTAACTGATAAGCTTCTTGAATACGGGCGTTAGTGTCGTCGACTAGTCGTAGTTGTGCCCCTGCCTAAAACTGGTAAAACAGTTTCATAAAAACAGGTACGCATTGCTGCGTTCTGAAACCTGTTTCTTGTAACTGTTCCGATACTTACCTTAGTACCTACATCTAGATTTAAGATTACTCTTGCGTAGTCGGGAGCACTAACTTAGTCGGGACAATCAAGAAAATCGCATTGGACACTGCTATACTGCAGTATTCAGCTACTACCATACCAATTCATATTAAACACGAAAATAAAACTGAAATACGAAAGCCGATCTGAAATAATGACGGACCAAGTCTTAATAGGGAAAGTTTTTCTGCCACAAATTCAAGTCCCCAAAGAAAACTTAGACAACACACCAGAGTTTGATTGGTTTAAGTGTAAAGCGATGTATTATATAAGTATTGCATAGTTGTTCTTTCACATACAATAGGGAAGTTATATAATAAGTTATCTAATAATATATTTTATGTTAGTATCTTCATGCTTGTATTCTTGAAGTGTTTGGCAGTGTTTGGCAATAAGGGTACCCATGACTAGCCGAACGCTCTAAGATTGTGCTAATTCCAATGTATTAAGTGAACGAACCTTTCGCAAACCGGAATTTCATTCATTCATTATTCAATCCCGGGCAACGTTGTTTTCATTGGACAATTGAAAAAAAAACACTTTTTGGTTAACCGACCCGGGAATTGAACCCTGGACAAGTCAAGGCTAAAATCGGACCGCAAGGCCACAGAGTTGACCATTCCTGCTAGCTTTCTTTAAACTTTTGTGCATAAGCAAAGCCCACGACTTTGCTCGTGTGTAGAAGTGCTTTACTACGGAAAGTACTTAGGTCATCTGCAAAAAAATCTAGCTTTTCCTGATATAGATTCCTGAGATAGCGGTCCGGAAGATGCGTTGACGATGTTAAATTCGGGCTTGATTTTTGGTGGGTTATCTCAAAATGTGTTTTTTTCAGTTTTCTAATTAAACATGCCTTTGGATTAAATAAGTGCCCGGTAAACGATAGGTTTGCCGTGTTACGATGCTACCAAGAGATAAAGACAGGCCTTCTAGAGTTTTGTTGCTAAGATATTTTTGTTAATTATTGAAAAATAACAAAGTTACCTGTCAACTGATCTAAAATGTCACGATCCTATATCAGTTATTAACATTGGCTTAAAGGCGTTATGAGAATTGGCGTAAATATGGTTGCCCTAGTTGTATCTTTGTCCATTAATACGCTGTGAATAAATATTAGCTGTCTTTGTAGAAGTTCTTGCAGCAGATCTAAATAATGTTAATGTGCAGACGAAATCACAAGCAAAATGTAATTTGCTTGTAACTTTACTTATTTGTAGATGGACCCGTGTATATATTTTGTAATAACTGTTGAGCAATTAAAACGATCAAACATCTCTTCATGCGACTTTTATTATCGCTTTTGAATTATACCATACGTCACCTGAAAGAGTATGAAACTATGTAAGACCGTGGTACAATTAGGATAATTCTAGGCGGTAATTATTACGGCCTTAACTTCGCAAACCTTTACAAGTTCTCTCTATCCTTTGGGAATAGTTTATTTTACAAGATAGAGAACAGTAGAACTGTGTTGCGTACGTAGCGTCTTAAAGTATAATGTCTTAAAATTGAAGTAGCGTTTTCCGCTTCAAATTTTTTATTCAAAAGAGTACTCCAGACGAAATATCAAGATGGTTATATGGGTACTACAGTACCCATAACATTTTGTATTTTTTTTTAACTTGAAAAGAAATATTTTTATAGTTGTGACATATATGCTAATTTTTATATACCACAATTCATCCACATTTTCCGCATAAAAATAATAAGACACTCACGCCCAGAAATACAAAGTGAGAGAAAAAAGAGATAATATATTCGATGCATATAACTATTGGGAATCAAACCCGAGCCTCTTAAATGGTCGTTTTACTGTAAAAAATAGGCTAACCACGTTAAAGTGCTACTTCTCAACCAATAATTTCTCTTTCGACATGTTTAATATAATATCTTGAGTATTTCCAAAATTCCATATTACTAATCGCCTCTCTGGTCTAGCGGTTCGGTGTTGAACTTGACTTCATCGGTCCCGTACTCGATGCTCGGATCAGGCAACGAAAATAAGTTTTTTTCTTCTAATAAAAACAACGTAGCCGGGGATTGGGTAAATGCCCGGTTTGAGAAAGGTTTGCCAAATATCACGTTGTGGGTCTTACGTCTTGGGCTAGACGTGGGTGACCTAGTAGTTCTCTGCCTACCTTCTCGGGGATATGGGTCTGAAGAAATTGGATTACTAGTGTCCTTAAACTCCAAACGTCATTATCTTCTCATGGGATTTCTACTTGAAGATACTTACATAATATAATATCGATACGAATACATTATTATACTTACAAACAAATATTGCTGAGTTCGCTGTGAATGATGTTAAAGAGCTTTTGCTAGCTTCGAGTGATTTGCATATTTAGATATTTCCGCTTTACTGGGATTTAAATAATTACTTTTTATATTTTCATGTTTGGGCTGAAGTATACAACAGAAAAAAAGAATGGGCTGCGGTTTTGGAAGGTAGAAGTAAAAACTTGTATATCGACATTATGATTTTTTTTTATATTTTGGAATGGTTAAGATATTTTTTTTCAAGAATTGCTTTATTTGTCAGTATACCTACGAGAACTATCATTTATGTGGTAAAATACAATATTCACTTAATAGATTTTGTTCAACAAATCGCCTCTGTGGTCTAGCGGTCCGGGTGTTGGACTTGACTGCATGAGGTCTCGGGTTCGAATCCCGGGTCGGCCAACAAAAAGAAAATTGGATTTTTCCAATTTTCTAATAAAAAAATTTTGGTCGGGATTGGAAACGTGCCCGGTTGGCGATAGGCTTGCCACCTATCACATTATGGGACTTAGTATCTTCGGCTAGTCGTGGGTGCCCTGGTTGTTCCTCTGCCTACCGCTTCGGGGATATGGGCGTGAAGATACTTTTACTTTTTTGTTTTTTTTTGTCAATATAGAAGGGAAAGAGAGCCTTAGAGCAGATCCCGTGCACCTCCCGCGTTTCGGCCCGTTTAACCATGATGGTTGATAGGGCCATGGCAGGTGGAGGGTATTGTCAATATAGAAGTACTATCATTTGTGTGGTAAAATACAATATTCAATTAATAGATTTTGTTCAAGAAATAAAAATATAATAGCACGCGTTGCGAGCGAGATCTTTGAGCCTGCGTGTAATCCAGCAACAACGTACAGTGGCTTACCTCTCCCTTCGCCATACGATTTTTCGGTTAGATCACATGCTCTGAAAAGGGCTTAACTTTTTTACCTCTCACAAAAAGTGCACAATGTCACTAAAGAAGTTGTCACTTTAAAATGTTAATAAATTAATATAAATAAGTAATTTCATACCTGTATCCTCGAAGATGTAAGCAGAGGTACAACCAGGGCATCCACGACTAGCCGGAGATAATAAGTCCGCAAATATGGTAGATGGCAAACCTATCGCCAAGCGGACCCATATCCAATCCCAGGCATCGTTATTTTTTTATTAGAAAATTAAAAATACACATGTTCTATTTTTTTTCTTGCCGACCCGGGGATCAAACGCAGGACCTATAAAAGTCAAATCCGACGCCGGCTTTTTCTAAGTGGTCCTCACTGCTACCCAGTAAGATATGATGATGGGATCAGAGGCAAATTGAGGATAGCTCTAAATTTTTTGTGTACTTAGACGAGGTAATATTGAAAACGATTTTTTACTTCTTTCTTTTTCTATATATTTTTTTAGACATGTCGAGCGATTACTACGTCATTTGTGAACAGATCTTATATAAATACTAGCTGACCCAGCAAACTTCGTATCGCTTGACATTAACGCTTCGATAGTAGCGCAGTCTGTCGGATACAATGTGAAACATTCCAAAATCAACAACTAAAAACAACTATTAAAAAATAATTAAAAACCATTTTCCAGGAGACCAAATTGTGAATCTAAACCATTCTCAAATTCCCTTGAACACACACAAAAAGTTTCATCAACATCGGTCCAGTCGTCTAGAAGGAGTTCAGTAACATACACACGAACACAAGAATTATATATATAAAGATTGAAATCGATATTTTGAAATGAATTCATTGTAATTTGTAGTCTGAATTTTTTGTCAAGATTGCAGATTGTAAACACTCTTCATATATTTTTATTGACTGATACAAACATAATATATACTTATATATGTCTTCACGTCAAGTCTCTTTATTTGTTCGATGATGAGATGAAAATACGAACATCAAGTGGCATTAAGAGCTAGATAAATTAATATATACACGTATTATCATTGTTACGTTTACGAACTAATATCGCTACGAGCTCTGTATGATCCTTGAGAGCCTTCGCAAGCATCAAGCACTTTGCATATTCAGATTTCCACGTCACCGGGATTTAATCAGTGAACAGATGTGGAGATTGATTTCGTTCCCTGGAAGAATTTGTATGTTTCAACAAGTAGTAGTATCAAAAATGTAGGTATAATAGGTAAATACAACAAGTGCACGCAATATTTGTCCCCTGTTCGATTCTTTCAAAATAATGATGAATAATAAGCGGTTTAGTTGTCAACTTGACTGCATGAGGTCCCGGGTTCAATTTCTGGGTCGGCCAAAAAAATAAATTTTGATTTTTCTATTTTCTAATAAAAGAAAATGTTGTTAGGGATTAGATTTGTTTGGCGATAGCCTTGCCTCCTATCACATTGTAGAACTTAGTCTTCGACTAGTCGTAAGCCCTGGTTGTGTCTCTACCTAACCTCTTCGGGGATATGAGCGTGATACTTTGGTTGGCTAAATTATAAAATAAAGTATATGCTGGAAGAATACAAGAGCTTACCTTAAAAAGTATCTTCATGCCCATATCCCCGAAGCAGAAGGCAGATGCACAACCAGGGTACCCACGACTATAGAAAGACACTAAGTGCCACAATGTGATAGGTGGCAAGCCTATCGCCAATCGGGCACATATCCAATCACGAGCAACGTTTTTTTTATTAGAAAATTGGATCAACCCAATTTTCTTTTTGTTACCCGACTCGGGCATCGAACCCGAAACCTCATGCAGTCAAGTCCGCCAACAGAACCGCTACACCACAGAGGCGATAAACTTACCTTAAAAAGTGTGTGGGATGTGGGTAGCACGCTGATTTAATATAAACAAGGATATATAGATGTATAGCAAAATGTATAGATGTATAGCCAACGCATCAAACTTTAATATTCCCCAAGAAATTTAATAACGATACCTTAAAACTGCGAAACATCGTAAACTGTAACAATTTCAACGCATAATTTAATTTCGCAAGCGATCGCATTAATAATGAAAATTCTTTAACTCGCTTTCGTAAAGTAGTACTTTGATCAAGAAATGGTATCTATACAAATATTGAGAAAAGAATATTAAACACTGAACATTGAAATAAATTAGACTTATTAATGTTGTAATCTACATTTCTAATGGTACTGTAAAAAGTGGAAACGCTTAGCTTAAAAGCGATATAATGGTGGTAATTCATTTGTTCACAAACTAAACTTATTTTAAATGCATGCTATCTTTGTCAAATGCAACAAAAACAAAAGAGATGGGACGTTTTAGACACATTAGATTAGTCCGAACATGTCAAATCGCGATGTTTTTAATCGACGTTTTCCGAGTAATAGTTTAAACGTCTGTAGAAATGACGTGTACGGACTACGGTCTAATTTGACAGCGCTAAAAGTGTTTTGTCTCTTAATGTATCTTTCGTTGAAAGAAGACAGCGATATTTTAAAATTAGTTTAGTGAGTGCGCAACAAAATTACCACTAATGTTAAATAAAGTATATTGTGAAATAATAAATTAAATTAAAAATTTAAAACCCCCGACACAAGAAATTAATTTAAAAAAATAAAAACCGGCTAATGACTTGCAACCCACAAGTTTTAAACGGCTCAACCGATTTTCATTAAACATGTCTAGAAACACTCACACATAAGTTACCTTTAATACCAAAAAATAGTGATACTAGGCAAGCCTATCGCAAACCGGGCATATATGCAATCCCGATCAACGTTATTATAGAAAATTGAAGATACACATTTTTGTTTTGTTTTTATATCTTAAGAACTGGTATACTATTGAAATCATATAATACAATTATAATAATAAAAACATGAGTTTTTGATGTACAAATTAACTATTTTCACAAGTGGTTTTTATAATCGAAGTTGAGTGGCTAGCGTACACGCCTAACTACATCGACTAACCGCGAGGCTCGGGTTCGATTCCCGACGGGGGCAGGCATTTGTGTGATGAACATTAAGATGTCTGCATTTCCGGGTCTGGGTGTTTATTAAATATATTTGTTATCTATTGAAGTATTTCTATGTATTAGTATCGTTGACTAACACCCATAACACAAGCATATAATTTGCTTACTTAGGGGTTAGATTCAATTTGTGTAACTTGTCCAGGGATGTTTATATTTATTATATGTCACTCGTGGATAATGTAGCTTTCGAATGGTGAAAGAATTTTTAAAATCGGTCCAGTAGTTTTGAAGCCTATTCATTACAACCAAACAAACAAAGTTTTCCTCTTTATAATATTAGTACGATTTATTAATTTACTCAATACTATACGTTTTGATTTTTTTTTAGATTTTCGATCGTCAATTTGTGTTAGGCATGGTTTAGGATAATGGAAGATTTTAATGGGACTCTCCCGGAAAAATAAATTAGATTACAGGACTATATGCTGACCACTGAATTCCTGGAATTTGCACAAGATCGTAAATTAGACGTCATGGACCACTTTTCGCGAAACCGTTTAAAGGCTTTCTTTATGTAAGAGGTTGGCGAATTACCATAAGGTGCGTTGCTATCCTGTGTCCGTGATGTTACTCCTATAGTGTAAGTCTGCTGGCTACCCCACCCTTCGGACCAAAACACGACAATGTCATCGTGGCAGGAATATGGAGGGCGGTGGATCCTTACCTGGATAAGTTGCTGCACAGCATTCTAGTAAAAAGCTATTTAAATTACATAACGTAAGTTTATCTAAAAATCGCCTCTGAGGTCTAGCGGTCCGGCATCGGACCTTGACTTGATCGGCATTGACTTCTTGTGGTCTCGGGCTCGACCCTCGGATCGGGCAACAAAAAATATAGAAAATGCATATTTCCAAATTTTTTTCATCGGTTCAACTCCTGTGTCAGGCAGTAAATCAAAAAGAAAATTGATATTTTCAATTTTCTAATAACAATAACGTTTCCTGGGATTGGATGTGTGCTCGGTTGGCAATAGGCTTACCACATCACATTGTGGGACTTAGTGTCTTTGGCTAATCGTGTGTGTGCTGGGTGTGCCTAACGCTTCTCGGATATGGGCGTGAAGATACTTTCTATACTTTTAACATACCAGTATTAAAGTATCGATCCGTATTTATAAAGCAGGTCTCCTCCCAAATATTCCCTTGGCTGTACTAGTTCTAGCCGCAATTAGCGACGGTGACCACATAATGACAGGAACTACACACCCGGCGAGCCCGGGGAATGTAAAATATAGCGACAAATTCTATCAAACTCGGATACATTAATAGAATTTATAACTTTGTTGGTTCGTTGTAAATGAAGTGTACGTATTCTATAATATAAAAATGAATCGCTAAATGTGTTGGTAAGCGCATAACTTCCGAACGACTTAACCGATTTGGCTAATTCTTTTTTTATTGTATTTGTTATTACCAGGAGAAGGTTTTTATGAAAAGAAATACTGGGAAAGTTGCAGGGAAAATAGGAAAAATATTACTTCAATATTTTCCATACTGAACGGGTGAAACGAAGTTCGCCGGAGCAGCTAGTATAATATAAAAATAGATTCATTGTTGTTCATATTTTCATGTTTTTGGTCTTGTGAAAGTTTTTGTGGAGAGTTTGTAGATTTTTTTATTATTAAGTATACCGCAAAAAAAATTAGTCAGGACTTCGTCAACTTCACATCGGAATTATGACCTACATTTCTATAAAAGGACCATCAAAATCTATTCATAACTGACCATGTAATCGCATCACAAATATAAAAGAAACATACAGTCGAATGGATAACCAACTAGTTTTTGAAGTCGGTTAATAATAATATGAAACTATAATATCAATAAAGTTACCTTTAGCCTTGTATATTAAACGTCTTTTTTTTGTTATAATGGAAGGCAAACAAGCAGACGGATTTCCTGGTGGTAAGAAATTCACGCCGATTAGAGACACTAAAGGTGGTAATGGTGCGTTGCCAACCTGAGGCCGGGATGTTAGGCCTTGAGCAAAAGTAAGTTTACCGTCTACATTACCCTCTAAATCGGAACACGCCATAACGTTATGGTAGCAGGAATAGGTAAGGTGGTGGTACCAGTCCGGTTAAGTCGCTGCGAAACTCTACCACCTAGTCAGATGTCGCGGTTTTAGTGACGGTAAGTCTATGCTCGCCTTTTACAAGCTGCCTGGCAGGAAGGCAGACGGTCTATTCTACAAAGGACCAAAACGGGGAAACAAACAAACATACAGTCGAATTAACAACCAACTAGTTTTTTGAAGTCAGTTAAGAATATGAAAATAAACTATCAATAAAGTTACCTTTAGCCTTGTATATTGGAAGCCGCTGCACAAATAGGGAACACGAGAAACCCATTTCCTCATTTCCCTTTCCGAGCTTTGTTCGTTCAAGCCTATAATTTACCTTATTTTTCTTGTGTTCTTGTTTCTAATAAATCAAAACTAATGTACAGTTTGAATGGGATAATTATTGCTTAGAAAGACGTTTTCCAACAGTTAGTCGATGACTTGTTCTATTATTTATGGAGCGTTTCATTTTACTTTCTTTATAAGCTATACATAGTATGAAAGTGTTGAAGAATTGTGTCTGGTTTTTGAAATTGTAAAAATGTTATGTTAAAAATACGAATGATATGTTGAAACGCTCTCGGACCCAAAACAGCCCTTTTAGAATTTTTGTCAAATACTCGCGAATATAAAGCGAATCTTTTTTAAATCGAAATTATAAAAAATGTATCTTCACCTTATCTGCAAAGAGCAAAGATTCACAAAGGCAACATAGTTATAAACCTGTCGCCAACCGGACATAAATCCAATCATAGGCAACGGCCTTTTTTATTAAATAAATTAAAAAAGAGACGTTTGTTTAGTGGTGCAACCACACATATACTGCGCGATAGTGGAACAAAATTTAGTGTTCAAACAAAGTTTCATAAAAATCAATTTAGCTACATTAGCATAAATTCTGACTTTCACAAAAATAACACCGTAACTAATTTGAAACTGGGAGGAAGGTACTCTTACATCTTTACAAAGCCAATCACAAAGTTGTATGAGGAATGCGTGCGCGCAAACTCTTCGTCCCTCGCATTACTAACTGTCCTAACTAATTAATTCGGCAATTTGAGTTAGGACTTAGAACTATCAATATTTTCCTGAATTCTTTGTCTATGATTTTCTCTAACTCACGTTATTGTACGAACATTGGTTCTTCAGTTATTGACGTTTCTGTAAAGCAAAAATAGAAACGAAATTTAAAATGACCAAACTGAAAAAGTATGGTTTCTCCAAACTGTCGAAACTGAGATAAGAGAGTTAGTCATGCGAGGGACGTCTTGTGTGTATGAGTAATTTTGTACTTATAAGCGCTAGCGGGGCGCCTTCTTTGAACTCCCTTTTAACTCAACAGGGATTTACGTAGAATAAAAGGTTTGCTTCTTATTTTAATAACCGAACGGCCTATGTGGAGCTGTCTGCTTACTAAAGATTTCCCGGGCCTTAAAACTTAGGCGCCTCTTAAGAAAGAGTGAATAGGCATACTTTCGAAACCTTTTAAGAAATTATCCAACAATAAAAATTTAACTTCCTTGTTGGTCGAAAGGTAAGCACACACACACAACTCAAACGACCAACCGTGAAGCTCGGGTTCGATCTGACGCGGGCAGGATTGGTGATCACTTAGGTGTTTGCATTTCTAGATCTGGGTGGTTATTAAATTTAGACAGGTACCTGTCACCCGCGACCAGCCGAAAATGTTACAGTTGGCAAACCTATCGACAACCAGTTACATATTCAATCCTGGGCAAAGTTGTTTTATTAGAAAATTGAAAATGTATATTTTCTGTTCTTTTTTGTTGCCCCTCCCCGGGAGCAAACCCGGTACCTCAAGAAGTCAAGTCCAACTCCGTACAGCTAGAACACAAAGGCGAATTGATTGTTTACTTCTAGAATAGATGTAAATGGAAATGTAAACGAGGATATATTAATTATTATTCGAGTTTGTAAAATAATGAAATCTTGATCGTAGAGCGTTAACTGTAAACAGCTTAGTTACATTTATACTCTAGGGAGCGACTCGACCCTCGTAAACTTTTATTGTTGGTTTTTTTAAATTATGTAATGTGCAATCTGACATACAACACTAACTGTTAGGTAGGCCTGTACACGTGTTTTAGTATTATGGTACTCTTTAACTATGTCTATGTTTTAAAAATGTGTATATTATGTTCAATGTAACTTAAACGGATAGTAAAAGTATCTTGGCGTCCACATCCCAGACACGGTAAGCAGAGATATAATGAGAGGCCTAGAGGCTCGAGATACAGCTAGCCGAAGACACTTAGTACCATAATGTGATAGATGAGAAGCCTATCTCCAAATAGACACATGTCGATTATAAAACGCTACTTTTTGTTAGAAAATTGAAGAAATAAATTTTCTTTTAGTTGCACGACCCGAGAATCGCACCCAAGATCTCATGGAGTGAAGTCCAACAGTGGACCCTTAGACCCGAGAGGCAAAAGGTGTTTTAAAACTATTTAACTACAAATAGTTTTAAAAATTGTGAACTTATAAAATATTGATTGTAGGGCGATAACTGTACACAGCTTAACTACATTATAGTCCCAGCACCGACTCGTCCCTCGTAAACTTTTATTGTTCACTTTTATTGTTAGCCTTCTAAATTATGTGATGTGCACTCCGACTTATATGAAGCCAGATGGTGCCTGCGATTTTGTCTGCGTTTTTGAGCTTCTGAGCTCTCGCGAGAATTGAATCTGTGATCGAGCCATTGATATGTGAATCTTTACCTATATATGATTTTAAATTTGTAACTAATTTAATCTGAATGGCTTGTTAACTGTAAACAGCTTACCTACATTTATAGTCAGAGGAGCAACTTGACCCTCGTAAACTTTTATTGTTAATTTTTATTGTTGGTCTTCAAATAATGTGCTCTCGGACGTATATGAGTGTGTTAATTTGAATTTCATATGTTAATATTTTCAATATTAACATATGAAATTCAAATTAACACATGCAAATAAAAGTTATATTTAACTCTTAATATTTCTATGACATAAAGACGATGTTATTCATTCACATTGGACTCTATAAACAAAAAAAACACAGAATTGTAACAGTCCAAAAAATTTGCAAGTATAATTTAAGTGAAATAAAACTGTTAAAAAACCTTCGATTTTTAATCGATTCGATTTGATATCTCTGGGATTTCATCATAATATATTGCTTTACAAATGACATAGAAATCCATTAACATACCTACATAAAAAATATAGCAGAATTCCTTTTTGCGAAGTCGGTTACAAAACGATATCTGACAAATATCGTTCAATTCTATCTAACGCATGCACTGTCTGTTTCTTTCTTTGTTTCATAGTAAATATATCTTCTTCATAAAAAAAGAATCCCTTTTTCTTTTGGTCATCGCATCACACGTGAACGGGTGAACCGATTTTGTTTATTTTCTTATGTTGTACCGTTGTATGGAAATGTTCATAAGAAAAACCTATCAATTTTTAAGTTAGGACAGAACAACGTCTGCAGGCGCAGCTAGTAATATATAAAAAGCTATCAGAAAAGGAAATGACGTTTTCGATATTTGTTCGAAATTCGAAAGAAAAGTTCAAATTCAGAATGTATTCTCAGCGTCCAGAAACGAAATGTTAGTTGTACAAAACTTTTCTGGATTTTTTCATTTAACGGTACTATATATATTTTCCATCGAAACCAATGAAAGAATACGCTTTCTATTTGACTGTACCTCACGCAGTTTTCCCGTAAATCACGTTGACACGTGAGACGTGAGTCTAGAGCTTTGAAGAAAAATACAATGATAAAATAAAGCATTTGAATCTATATAACAGCTCTTAGATGATATAATACAATGGTGACTTAGTGCTTTATAAAAGATTTATTTTTAAACTTTATTTGTCGTTGAATGAAATTTCTTAATGTTGATAAATCGTAAAAGAGCTAGAAGAAATAATATTGTGTAAGATCACTGGGACGATTCTAAAATTCGCTCGAATGTCTGTTTGTTTTGTTTGTTCCCACATTAAACGATTACTGTTTCACCAATTTTAAATTATAGTAGTATAAATCGTATCTGTTTTATTCAATTACCTAGTTATTATTTAACGGTCAATGTTAATAATGTATTTCTAAAGATGGATTTCAAGCAATCCAGATAGCTTCGTATCCGCCGGCCCACCCTATACCTAATTGCCATATTTATCCTGTCCACAGACATGTTATTTTCAAGCGATAACATAAAAATGGATCAAAATATCAATCTTGGATAGCAAGTTTTGAATGGGGATTGATTATTAATATTGGCCGTAAGAGAACATGGCTTTATAAATATATTTACTTATTTGCTTAGTATGCTAGTAGTCAATACCGGTGTGTATTAATTTATGACTTACTCATATATACCAAGAATTTGCTCGAGGCCCAACATCCTGGGCGCAGGTTGGCAACGCACCTTTACCACCTTTAGTGTTTCCAGGCGGCGTGAAATTCTTACCATCCGCCCGATTCTTTGCCTTTCAAAATCATACATAAATCTTAATTTGAATTTTTTGGCTTAAACTAAACAATATTTGAATTGTAGCTTTTTTATTCATTCTTTTAGTTTTTATAAGACTGAGTCAAAAATATTGTCTTACAGGTTTTCTTGTTAGTTAGTTTTTGGCGACTTATAAATCAAGACTTTATAATTATTTAGCCACATCATTTAAACTAAAGTATCTTTTAATCGACTATTTACTCAATGAAATTGACGTTTATTAAACTAACTTTTGTTATATTTAATCAACAATTACATTTTTTCAAAAAAAAATTAACCTAATGTTTTGTGAACCATGTGCTTACTCTGTAGTATCGTATGCTCTAAGACTGAAACTCAATCTACTTGCAGTAGCTTTTTCATAGTCCGTCTTCGGGGAGTCGAAAATCATTTGTCAATCTTTGATCAAGTGTAATGCTTGAGGAAAACCACCTTCGGGACAAGATTAACGGTTCGGTGGCGGTGATTTTTCAGCACTAACATTCTGGTTACTCAGTGCTATAAAGTATGTCTGCTTCTGCCTTGGTAAAATAAGAAAAAAGATGTGATCGTAAAATCTACACGAAAAAGTTTGTAGTACTTATACCTAATAATTGTAAAAAACTCTGCCTGTATCTTGAAGATATTACTGAATAAAAACTTACATTAAACTTAATATTAGGTCATCATCATCATCATCTTAGTGAGTAGACCGGCTGTTCCTTACATGTGCAAACGGGTAACCAGGGTCCATCTTACTTGATGTTAGTTATTACTAAATACTACATTGCTTCACAATTTTATTTGGACTTCTTGTTTATTAGGTACTACGAGAGTATTTATCGCCTCTGTGGTCTAGCGGTTCAGTTGTTGGACTTAACTGCGTGAGGTTCTGGGTTCGAATCCCGGGTCGGGCAACAAAAGATAATTGGGTTTTTCCAAATTTCTAATAGAAAAATGTTGCTCGGGATAGGATATGTGCCCGGTTGGCGATAGGCTTGCCACCTATCACATTGTGGGACTTAGTATCTTCGGCTAGTCGTGGGTACCCTGGTTGTGCCTCTGCCTACTTCTTCGGGGATATGGGCGTGAAGATACTGAAGATACTACGAGAGTGAGAAAGAAAGATAATGATTGAAGACGTTCAGACTAGTTCACGGTTGGTAAATAGTGGGTATATAACAAACTGGGCTACGAAGACGGGGAATATACCTTTGACTTCCAAAATATACCCACTCGAACTTAGGTAAAGAAATTAATAATAATAAATATATATTGAAGTTATGTATTGTTGCAGGTAACTAATAACTCGTTACAAATAACCAACACTGGCGAACAACATTATGTCATTTACTTAACTGCGAAGATGAGGATGGTATTTACAATTTGACTTTATATCCATAACTTACGTGACAGCAAAGCTAATTACAGAAGCATGCCGTAATCTTAGTACACATATAGGCGATACTTACAATAAGAGGTAGCTAAATAAAGATTAATAAAATATTCCAATATTTCAATATATCCACAATCACATACAAACATAAATTTAATTTAAATTTTTTAGCTTAAAGAGTTAGCAAGATAATTCTAGTAAATAAGAGAATTCAAATAATTAGTTTTTTGTTTTGTTACAATAATTAGGGGAAGGTATTTTCTCTTCATATGAAGTTAAGAGAAACTCTGGGAAATTGTAAGTAAAGTAGAAAAAACGATACTTTATTTTTTCCCATATACATACTGCTTGTAATGTCAAACATTACGAAGCGCGCTTGGTTGGCTAATTGATTAATTAAAAAAACCTTAGTAATATTATTTGTTTCACTTGCATGTAAACCTAATCGAACTTTACCAATGTATTGATCGAGTTAGCCTGTACTCGTAAATCTGTTGTCATGCATTTTACATTCAATCCAATTAACAAAGTGTTATGATGTTATTTATTACAGTAATGTACACTTAATGTAATAATTAACTATCAAAGGCTATCAAATGAATGAGGATTTTAGAGTGGTAAAATTAAACATATTTTTATAATCGT
>NJDD01002039.1:81089-93225 GCA_002245505.1 Calephelis nemesis | reverse complement strand
CAAATTTCATCGTAATCGGCTTTGTAGTTTTTGCGTGAAAGAGTAACAAACATCCATACATCCATACATACAAACTTTCGCATTTATAATATTAATAGGACTAGACAGACCAGCGCCGATGCCGTCTTTTTTAGTTTAATAAAAATAACTACGTTAATTCAAACCGACAACAAAACTAAAAATTAAAAATTAACAAAGATTTAATATAATTATAAAGTGAATATTGATTGTTTGTGCCATTTACTAATAGGTTTGAAGTCGGTGCCAAGCCTTAAACTAATATTTATATTATAAGTAAGTATTAAAATTGAATTGGTACCGACTTCAAACCTATTAGTAAATAGTACATATAAGTAATATAATTATTGAATTTTTAATATTTTTAACTTTTTAGTTTTGAAGCCGGTTTTAATTAACGTAGTTATTTTTATTAAATACTTTTTAGTTTATTTCTGATATGGTTAAATTGAATAAAAATAAACGTCGGGAAAGGTAAAAATAGGTTAAAAAGGTTCGATTTTTAAAAAAACCGATACTTGAACTCGGATTTTCTATCTCAGCGGCAATTTTTATTAAAATCATTGCACTAGAACATACACATAAGTTTAGATTGACAAACGTTGGTATTTATAATATAGAGTTTTATAATTTGCAACTAACGGATACAGATATTTTTATCGTCTATTTGTGTCGGTCATTTGACGATTATAATATTTTCGCACCGGATATCGCGTATCTTCACTTTCATGGCCGCTACTCGTTTCCCCTTTCATATACCGTTTGTTTTAAAAACGTCAAAAAAATGTTTTTGTAGGAACATCAAAGGCATATCTTCGCGATGACAATTTTATCTGTGGAAACCTTTTCGCTTCCCTTTGGCAGAACGTTAGTAGGGCAAAATATAAATTTTAGGGTCAGAATACACAATCCGATTTTTATACTTTTAGCAATTTTTATTTATTTAATTATACATTTTACTGTCAGTGCGAAAAATCGGTCTATATACTATCCATTTCATACATAATGTGTTTTCTGTTCAAAAAAATCCCATATGATAAGTAAGTATATTCACGCCCGTAGCGCCGACTTACTAGGCAGAGTTACAGATAAGGCTCTACAAACAAAACGCCATTATTCGACGGTACTTACGCGCCAAAAGGTGACAAAGCAATCGTTAAACGAGCGCTTATTCAATCCCCCTAAACATTGTTTTTTTTTTAATAGAAATCGAACCTAGGACCTCATTTAGTTAATGTCAACAGCAAACCACTAGACCGGAGATGCTATATGATAGATGATATTTTATACGACTTCCTAAGTTATCCGCAGTCCTCTCCCAGTTTTAAATAATTTGTATGTTGCGACTTGCGAGTATGGGCGTTAAGATACGAGTACCTATTCCTGTAGAAATAATGTTCCGGTTCTACATGAGTTAGTTGTTAATATTACTTAAGTTGGCAATATTCAAATATTTCTGTAAATAAATAAATTGCATGAAAATTTAAAAAGTAAGTAATTAAGAGTTGAAGAGCCAGACGTTTTAAAACAGACATGTTTAAAAGTAGTGTTTCGATCACGGATTTTACATTACTATAAGAATCAGAATATTCTTTATTCACATGAACCATACTAACCATAACTAACCAAATATTAATATCTTGTTGATACGCACGTTGAACGTGCGTGAATCTTCATTTCTCAAGACCCATTACTTTGTTTCCAAACTTTTTAGTGCGCATTCTGTGATCTTTTATCGTTATTATCAATATATTTGTTGGTGTGTGTCAAATGCATGGTAGTGTGGGCAATGTCTTGTTTATTGATTTAATGTGAAGTACATTATATATAAGCATTATTGTTGAAAAATATTAGCGTTCTGCACTTCTCTTACACATAAACTGTGCGTCCGCTCTAATGACGTAAAATGGGTTCCAAAGTTTTGGCGTCACGTATTAATGTATAGATTTTAAGTGAGTGTTTTTTGAAGTTATACTTCTTTTGGCGCATTAGGAAAAAATTCATCATTTTTACGATGCGCGCGCACACCGTCACGTAAAACCGACATGATGAAGTTAGCTATAGATAACATTTTAGTTTTTCAAAAAAAGGTACCAACAAAGTAAAAGTAAGGACATCTACGTATGTTTGCGTGAGAACTGACAACTGTATTCACAATATTTCTTTATTTAAGTGCTCTAAACCTACCACACGTGTTTTGTATCAGTCCGAATAAAATATATAAAACTATACATAAATACATATTTTCTCAAATAATATCATAATTTATTATAAAATAATATTACAATAATTTACTGTAAGTGTAAGTGATAATAATTGTTTTTATTTATTATTTTAAGTGATAAAAACAGTTTTTAATGTATTAAATACCTTTTTTCTATGGTTAGTGTCATTTTGTCTACAGATGTAAAATAAGGCAAAAGATAAAAATTTTAAAAAGATTTTTATCTTATTACGCCGAAGAAGTATAACTTCTAACGCGTGTACATAAGTACATAAATTTTTTTTATTATAGAGTTTATGTACCGGTCTCGAAAATAGCATAGAATAGCCATTTTATAGGCCACTTTTTATCCTGTTTATTATAAGGAGGTAAGAAAAAGACGAAATGATAACTTTATTGTAATACTCGGTCCTATTCTTTTGTGTGTAAGGACATACTTGACAAATTTGTCCCCGGGTATTGGATTAGTGGTCTTTTGGGGATAGGTTTGCCACCATTGTGGGACTAAATACTTACGACTTATCGTGGGTTACTTGTATCTGCGCCCACCTCTTCGGGGATAAGGGCGCGAAGATTCATATTTGTTGTTATTCGTTTTTAACAATTTTTATGTTTTTGTCGGTTTGTATATAACATTTCATAAACATACATACCATTTATGTATCTATATTAATAATTTCGTCAAGGGGTACAGTAGACTCGATTGAAACCTTACCTGAATAATAAAACATGGAAAAATAATGGTTTTTGAGTCGACAACATATATCCGCAAAATTCGGATTGTCGAGTATTTTGTTAAATTCTAATGTGTTGGCTGACAAATCACAGTCGCCATCTTGGGTAGTTAATAAGCGTTCCGTTTTGTGATGTTTAATAGAGAATATTCCTTTATATGTACGGTGCCAAATTCTCGGATAAGTACCTACTCTTTGCAATTTGTTTTGTTACTTTATGCTACTTTACATTAAATGTTAATTTAAAATAAAAATTATTTGTGTAAAAACTTCAGCAGTTTTAATTTACTATATTTATTAAACACAATGAATGAAGCTATACGAATAAAAAAAAAGTATCTTCACGCCCATATCCCCGAAGAGGTAGGCAGAGGTAAAACCGAGACACCCATGACTAGCCGAAGACATTAAGTCCCACAATGTGATAGGTGGCAAGCCTATCGCCAACCGGGCGCATTTCCAATCCCGACCAACAATTTGTAATTAGAAAATTGGAAAAATCCATTTTTCTTTTTGTTGGCCGACCCGGGATTCGAACCCGGGACCTCATGCAGTCAAGTCCAACACCCGGACCGCTAGACCACAGAGGCGAATCTATGTCTTGTTTATACCTTTAATATTCCTTGAAAACCGGTGACTACAGAAACATCTACCTACTAGCTAAGCCGGGTTCTTATCTAGTACTGTATATTATACAATTGTCCGTTGGTCAAAATTCGACATTAATAAATTTTAACATATTTTTGATAAGAACGCCATCTTCATTTATCAACACAAACTAATTTGTTTCCTAAGTTTATGGGTATAGTTTGTGCGCCGTCTGTGATCTTTTATCGTTATCATCGTAGTATGTGGAATGTTTTATGTTTTGATTTCATATACATTATTAGCATTACTATTGAAAAATATTAGCTTTCTGCATTTATACTTCTTCTCCTACACATCAACTATAGGTATTGCAAATTATTTTTTTTATGACATTGGAAGGCAAACAAGCAGACGGATTTCCTGATGGTAAGAAATTCCCGCCGCCTAGAGACACCAAAGGTGGTAATGGTGCGTTGCCAACCAGAGGCCGGGATGTTAGGCCTCGAGCAAAAGTAAGTTTACCGGCTACCTTACCCTCCGAACCGAAACACGTCATGACGTTATGGCGGCAGGAATAGGTAAGGCGGTGGTACCAATCCGGGTGAGTCGCTGCGAAACTCTACCACCTAGTAAAATGTCACGGTGTTAGTGACGGCAAGCCTATGCTCGCCTTTTACGAGCTGCCTGGCACAGGAAGGCAGATGGTCTATTCTACAAAGGAGCCCGGACCAATACTTCTCCTTCCGCTCAATTTCCATAAAAACATGTCCAAATTTATTGTTTTACGTATTAATATAAAACTTTGGATAGGTAAGTTATAAATAACTTGGAGAAAATCGTGTGAAAATTGAGTTCGCTGAACCGGTGGAGAATACATCCATTCATACACAGGTGGAGCTGTCAAGCTGTCAACTGAAGCTGGGATTTGTGTAATGAACATGGATATCATATCTGAGATTAGCTATTTATTAAATCTAGTTAGTTAGACGTTATGTTTCCAATATTGAATTCGAAATTAATGGTCTTTCATTTATTTTTAACTAACAGACCGCCCCGGCTTCATACGGTTATGAAAGAAACATAAAAATCTTCCTCTTCGATCGCTTAATCTATGAAAAAAACCGCATCAATATCCGTTTCTCGTTTGTCTCTTCAATCACTACACTACAATAGATAATACTTAAAAAAACTGCATCAAAATCGTAGTTTCAAAGATTTAAGCAATAGCAATAGGACATAGGGACAGAGTAAGCGACTTTGTTTTATACTATGTAGTGACTAGGAGGTGCCCGCGGCGTTACCCGCGTGGTCCCACTGGAACATTATTTCGGAATAAAAACTAATATAATTATGATCCTATGTGTTAATCTTAGTTACCCTATATGTGTGTACCAAATTTGACGAAAATCGGTTCTGCAGTTTTTACGTGAAAGAGTAACAAACAAACAAACAGACAAGCTTCCACATTTATAATATTAATAGAATGTTCTTTAGCAAAGATGCTTATGATGAATCCAATCTGTTCAATTTCGATCGGTATGATTAAGTTTAGCGTGTTCGATTCCCGGTAAAACTAGGATATTATTTAAAACCCATAAATTAAATTTAAATTGAAATAAAGTTTTATTTTATTGAAGTTGTCCACCTCCATGATCGAACTTGGTCTTCCATCTCATGAAGTCAATTCCAACTTTGGACCGCTAGACCAAAGGAGAATTTATTTTTCTCGAAAACTAATATATCGTAAAAAAAAAGATTTTAATGTTAATTACGACGCAAATGTAAACCAACTTCAAGTTTACAAGGCAAAAGAAATCTCGGACTTTAATGCTTCCATCAAATTATTTGTTCTACAGTAGTCCTCCAAAGACGACGCCTATACAACTTTAGAAAGCGTTTCTCCAACTCCCAAGAAGCTACATTATGGACGAAGTGGATGGGTGGTCGCGAAAACATCCAGGCCATCTCATTAACTAGATTATTCCACCTTCAAGTTACATTACAGCAGTTACTGTTTTAAATCCAAACTTTTTATGGAAAACAAATCTTTGTGTCTTAGACTTAGAGTTCATTTTTTCTGTGAAACGCATTTTTAGAGAGATTCCGCACTACACCCGATCCGAATCCGATCCGAACCCGTGAAAATAATGGTCTAGAAAACTAGGACTGAATCCGGATATTGTTTTAGCACTAGTCCGATCCAAACCCGTTAAAACTCGGATCGATTTATGTCATTTTATACGAAACCACAGTATTCCCGTCGTTGATCATAAAGTGAAAATAAAATTTATTTATTTGCGGAATATGTGTTTTAATGAGATGCTACAAAAACATTTAAGTATATCAACATATTTTACCATATGTTGGTGTTCAAATACTTTAATATTTATAAAAAAATATTATTTAATAAATATACACTCATACAGGCACATATTTTATTTTATTTAAAAAGTCGATAGTTGTAGTTTCCATAGGCTTCGGAAACCGGCAAAGAGTAATCTTTTTTTTCTTTATCGACAATTATTTTACTCTTTGACTAATACTAAATACACTGGATGTCAGCCATTCCACGTCATCCAGCCACTCAACCAGCTCTCTCTGCTCGTACGCAGGTCGGCTTTAACTCGGTTGCAGTGCTCGCGCACTGTTCGCGTTCATACAAGTAGTACTATGGCTACTTTGGTCCGCCAAAAATCTTTTCCGAAATGAAGATTCTAGGATGACGGAGATCAGATCCAGTGCGTGAATTTCCATAGAAATAGTTCTACGGCTGCTACGGACCATATTTTCGGGTACGGATCGGATTCGGATCGGATGTAGTGCGAAATCTCTCTGAGGACGAAAAAAGAGCTTACAGAACGTGATGTTAGGGTCTTGTTTGGAAAGGGTCATTGTAATATTTTTATATGCTATAAAATTCTTCGCTTTGCGGACTAAGGGTTTATCTGCTTTACTCAGTGGTGTGGAATGGTTTGTGGCTAAGATGGAACTATCAAATGATACGCTTGGATGATTATTGCCTAATTCAGATATGGCGGATTTTTCGTTGTTTTTATTATTTTACAGTCAGCCTTTTCAATTTTATTTTAAGTCTTCAAAATAGGATCTTCTTACTTAAATTGTAAATTTTTTTCTTTAAACCTTATACTAGATAGACATTTTTTGTTGTTTTTTTTTATTATTTTTCGAAGTCATGTCGTATTCCTCGTGTTTGTCCGGGCTCCTTTGCAGAGTTTACGACCATCTGCCTTTCTATGCCAGGCAGCTCGTAAAAGGCGAACATAGGCTTAACATCACTAACACCGCGACATCAGCTGACTAGGCGGTAGAGGCTCACAGTGACTCGCTCGGATGGGTACCACTGCCTTACCTATTCCTGCCGCTATAATGTTAGCGTTTGCCATTGACGTGTGTCGGTGCGGAGGATGACGTGGCCGGTAAACATACTTTTGCTCGAGGCCTAACGTCCCGACCTAAGGTTGGCAACGCACCATTACCACCTTTGTTGTCTCTAGGCGGCATGAATTTCTTATCATTAAGAAATCCGTCTGCTTGTTTTCCTTCCAATATCAAAAAAAAAGTCAGTTAAAAAGAAATTTTAACTCGTAACGCCGAAAGTAGAGGTATCTCTGAGAACCTCTATGTAATCATGAGTATCACCATGAAACCCAAGTTTAGCTGAAGGTACATTTTAGTCTCACAATGTGATTGGTGATAAATTTATCATCACCGAAAACTTATCCAGTCCGGTCAACTTTATTTTTGTAAGAAAATTGAAAATACATTTTGCTTTGTCTTATCCGACAATCGAACCCGAGACCTCTTGTAGTCAACGTCAGCACCGAAGTACTAGGCTACAGAGCCGATTAATTCTGAAAATATTGAACACTTTTTATAACTTTTTTTATCACCAGTAGTAAGATAAAATTGGCGTTTTTTATTTTATATAACCCGATCTAAAAACCTTGTAAAAGCTCAAACAAAATATTCATATCATTACATGGTGATGCAGAGCTTCGTAACTAAACTCCAAAAGCTTACAATCTACCTGGGAGTACTAAATTTGCATAACTGGTTCTCGCCACTCAGATTTACGATATACTGGAGAACAATATAATACAGTACATTCCGTTATTCATAATCTTAGGTAGAAGTCAAACGAAGACTATCTAATGATGTCAAATGAACATAAAAGTAAAGTAAAGTATGTTCACGCCCATATCCCCGAAGAGGTAGGCAGAAGCACAACCAAGGCACCCAGGACTAGACGAAGACACTAAGTCCCACAATGTGATAGGTGGCAAGCCTATCGCCAACCGGACACATCTAATCCCGAGCAACGTTTTTTTTATTAGAAAATTGGAAAACCAAAATTTTCTTTTTGTTGCCCGACCCGGCATTTGAACCCGGGACCTCATGCGGTCAAATCCAACACCTGAACCACTAGACCACAGAGGTTTTATTTAAATGTACTACCTAAAACTGCGCAGCTTAGTCACGTACAAATATGACACAGTATGGAATCTGCCTATAAACGCTCGAAACGGGTACACTCACACCTAAGTCACTTACAACGAGACACCTAAGCGGTTTTCGAGGTGCTGTAGTAGTGAGTACCACATGACTAAGGCTGACATCGCACCATTACCACCTTTGGTGTCTCAAGGTAGTGTAAATTTTTTACCATCAGTAAATCCGTATGTTTGTTTTGCCAAAAAAAAACTAGGGCTTGGTGTCTTTGCTGTTCCCTATTTTGACGGTGCGTTGGTTGATTTTCATTGGATATGAACAAAACTGCGATAGCCAATCAGCAACGAGAAAGAGCACACTAGTTTACACACTTTTTTTGTAGTAAACACTTGTACTTATCCACTATTCATTATTATTGTATAGTGTATAAGTACAAGTGTTGACTACAAAAAAGTGTATATGCAATGGAATTCCACCAAGTGCCGACGATAGCAAGTATAGATCCCAATGTTTACTTTCGTTTGGTCCGGATCTGGCTTGAAACTCTTGCTACAACTACAAAATACTCATGTTTCATTGCATAATTTTACAGAGCTTCGTTCCTAAACTTCAAGCGCTAACATTCTGCCTGGGAGCACTAAATTAGCATACCTGATTCTCTCCACTAGAGATTTACGATGTACTGAAGACCGTATAGTTTATTCTATTATGAATAGCACCAGATCTATAATTTTTTCCCTAAACTTACATTTCCCCGTGTTGGTCCTGGCTCACTGTGTAAAAAAGTCTATCTTCCATCTGACTTTCTGTGCCAGGTACCTCGTAAAAGGCGAGCACAGTCTTGCCGTCACTAACACCGTGACATCCTACTAGGTGGTAGAGTTTCGCAGCGACTCACCCGGAGTGGTACCATTGATTTACCTATTCCTACCGCCATAACGTCATGACGTGTTCCGGATCGGAAGGTAAGGTAGCCGGTTAACTTACTTTTGCTCGAGGCCTAACATCCCGGCCTCTGTTTGGCAACGCACCATTACCACCTTTGGTCTCTCTAGGCGGCGAGAATTTCTTACCATCAGGAAATCCGTCTGCTTGTTTGCCTTCCAATGTTATAAAAAAATAACTTCCTTCCTTTCAGACAGCTCATAAGAGGTTTTCGTATAAATGTGTTACTAACGAAACTACTAAGGATAGAGTGCTATGCAGCAACTTGCCCGGTAGATATTCCCACCTTATCTATTTCCGCCACCATGTAGACTACAATGATTCGGTCCGGAAGGTACGATAGCCGAATCACTCACACTATAGGTGTAACATCTCGACCACTGGATAGCGACGCATCCAGCGACTCATTTCCAACATCTATGGTGTCTATAGGCCACGGTTGTCTCTTACCATCAGGAAATCCGTGTGCTTGTTCGCTGTCTTGTGCCGTAAGAAAGTTTTATACCAATGATTTTGATATGTACAGCCTTGAAATATTATTTTACCTCAAATACTATTTCATTTTGTAATTTTATACTGCACTGGTTATTATTTTAAAAAAAGTAAATTTAGTTCCTTCTATGTCTTGTATATTTTGAAATAGAGAACCAAAAATATATTGATATTCTAGTTTTAGTCTGCTTTCTAGTCTTCATCTATTTTTTTCTTGAATGTAAGAACATTAAAAAAGATATATGATGTTTGAGATTATCACTACATGGTATAAAACAAAGTCGCTTCATCTGTCCCCTGTATGCTTAAATACGCTGTTTGTTCCTCTGTATGCTTAAATCTTTAAAACTACGCAACGAATTTTTTTTAATAGATAAAGAGATTGAAGAGGAAGGTTCATATGCACTTTTCATAACCGTCCGAAGCCGGGGCGGGCCGTTAGTATAATACATGATAAAGCCAATAGTTTTACCTAAATCTAATGGTCTCGTTTAAGACTCTCGATACGATGTTATGTCGTGCTACGATGAAATGTCGTTAAATTATAGAACGTAGTATCGTAGAAATCTACGACACGACGACGCAATGTGCTACGAGACAGCATCCGAGTGATGATCCATTTTTACAAAGCGTTATAGTTTTTAATAAAATTACTCCAGTTATTTATGTTTTTAAGAAATGAATTTGTGCAACATATATTGTGTAGCTGTTACTTATTGTGTACATAAGTAACTTGAAACATGTTAAGTTACAGTCCATTTTTTTAAATAATAAATATTCCTGGATAAGATACACATATGCAATCTATATATATATATATATATATATGCAAAATATATGCTTGTGTTAGTCAACAATACTAATACACAGAATAAATTTAAAATACACCCAAACCCGGAAATGCAGACATCTAAATGTTTATTATACAAATGCCTGCCCACGTCAGGAATCAAACCCGAGCATCGCGGTTGACCTGTGAGTTAGGCGTGTCCACACACGAGGCTGTCTATACATACATTTATAATACATATATTTATTGCAACATTATATCGATAACATCTTCCTGTGCGTCGTAGCACGGTAATTGTTGTAGTACAGGGTACTACGATACGACGTCTTATCCTGAAACGATCCTACGTCGTAGCACGAGTGACGATGTCGTAGCACATTTTTATTACAAAGCTTTTGTAGCATCTACACTTTCTAAAAGTTATGCCTTTTGAGTATATGTTTAAAGGCATTTTTTTTAATATTATTAATCATCTCATCGGATTATGTTAACTGAAATTTGTGCAAGATACTGTGTGCTAATTAATTATGAAGAATTTAAAATTAACAGTAACTTAAAATAAGTTCAAACGAAGGAGAATAAACACCGATAATCCAATAGGAGCACTGAATTTGCATAACTGATTCTCGCCTCTCAGATTTACGATATACTGGCACAGGTTATTCTGTTATTCATAACCCCAGATCGATATTACTTTATGGTCAATGAAATTGATATACGGCCTCTTATAGCTTACCTTTTTACTCGTAGTCTAGGTTACGACGTAATCAAAAAAAGTTTTTCCGCAACTAAATAAGGAGAGTTATCTGTATAAAATCCTATTTATAAACTTAGATTAAAGTACGCCAAGGATTAAATAGACATTATAGTCTTCTTGAAATTTTAAACAGACTGTAACGTCACCTCAAACCTTGAAGTACTTCAGTATACGTTTGTTATTTATACTCTTCTTGTTGACAAACAAAGACTAAAGTAGAAATAAAACCCCCCGTGTTGGTCCGGGCTCCTCTGCAGAATAGACCATCTGCCTTCCTGCCAGGCAGCTCGTAAAAGTCGAGCATAGGTTTACCGTCACTAACACCGTGACATCTGACAAGGTGGTAAAGTTTCGCAGCGACTCACCCAGATTGGTACCACCTTACTCATTCCTGCCGCCATTACGTCATGACGTGTTCCGGTTTGGAGGGTAAGGTAGCCGGTAATTTTACTTTTGTTCAATGCCTAACACCCGGGCCTCAGGTTGGCAACGGACCATTAGAACCTTTGGTGTCTCTAGGCGGAGTGAATTTCTTACCATCAGGAAATCCGTCTGCTTATTTGCTTTCCATTATCATAAAAAAGTATTCAAGTAAACAAAGTGTGACAAGATATAAAATTACCAACACATTATGATAACTTTTCTCTCAACAAAACTTTTTAAGACGTATAAAGACAACAAAGGTGGCAGATGCATTTAGCTTGTTGGAGCCCTTTCCTCTTCTATTATACTGTTAATCTGCTGTCAAAAGTATGTTGCTAGAAAACCTTTATAGTAAACTTCTTGAAGCGCGAAAACAACTCAACCCAGTAACTCATCAGCCATGAGTAAACTTCATTATAACTTTTACGCTTACGTTGTTAAGATAAATAGACAATTTGCTCTTCCAAATCCGCACTTTTTTTGTGATATTGAAAGGCAAACAAGGAGACAGATTTCCTGATGGTAAGAAATTCACGCCGCCTAGAGACATCAAAGGTGGTAATGGTGCGTTGCCAACCTGAGGCCGGGATGTTAGGCCTCGAGCAAAAGTAAGTTTACCGGCTACCTTACCCTCCAAATCGGATTACGTCATGACGTTAGGGCGGCAGGAATAGGTAAGGCGGTGGTACCAATCC
>NJDD01002039.1:17465-80055 GCA_002245505.1 Calephelis nemesis | reverse complement strand
CAACCCTTAATGTACTATAATGGGGGTAAATGTTTTTATGATAATCGTAGCTATTCTACGCTGATGAAATCGCGGGAAAACAATTAATAGCTTATATCTAATAATAATTAAGCATGGGTGTGTTTTTTTATAGTAATCAAATTATTCAAATTAAGAAAACTGTATTTACCCATGTTATCAAAATCCTTAATGGGTCGTCGACATTAATTAGGCGTTCTCTGTCAAGATAGTTCACTGTTACTCTGACAAAATATATTATTTTATATTAATACAATACTTCCTTGTTTTATAGAATTATAGAAAAATAAAGAGAAAATACAAATAAAATGGTTTATGCCGTGTAATCTGTAATTAAACTTACAGAAGTACAGTGGTAAGATTCGACAACGTTAATCAAATATACAATTTCATATAATGTAACTGACATACATAAAGTATTCAAAACGAATAATATTTTTTCCAAATCATGTTACTAGATTTAAAACTTTGTCTATGAGGTAAAGTTTTGGTAAAACTCGCCAACTTTGATATGGTTACCAGATTTACGGATAATCTTACTGACATAAGAGGCATCACGTCCTTATTTTGGTAACACACCGTTAACATTTTGCGTGACTATATAAAATGTATAATACATTTACCAATCTTGTGGAAAATTACAACTTTTCTTTCTGCGCTATACGAAGTTGCCACTTTCTGGGTATCGCTGATCGATAGCATACACACTTCACGCATTAAAAAAGAAAGTCTCACATGGCTGTTCCGAAGCTGAATAAATAAAATAAATGTCTCTGGACAAGTTACACAAATTGAATCTAACCCTAAAGTAAGCAAATTTTATGCTTGTGTAATGGGTGTTATTCAACGATTCTAATACATAGAAATACTTAAATACTCATAGATACCAGAATAAATTTTATAAACAACCAGACAAGGAAATGCAGACATCTAAATGTTAATCACACAAATGCCTGCCCCCGTCGGGAGTCGAACCCGAGCCGCGTGGTTGGTCGGCAAAGTTAGGCGTGTGCGCTAGCCACTCGACCAACGAGGCGGTCCAAAACGAACAAAACTGAAGCAGACAAACTATGTGATCAAATGGGATCTGAGACTTTCTCCTTTTACTGCCTTAGTGATGTAATATTCTATTCTACCTACCTACTGTTATAAGAATCTTTGTATAGATCTACGTAATAAAAGCTATTTTGAATTTGAATTTACCTAAGACTGTTTTCTCGTTAGCCTTGTTAAACAAAAAAGTGAAGCGAGACAAAGTTGGGAACTGCAATTGTTTTTGGTATATTTATCGCTACGAAGATTTATAGATTCAATTTATAGGAACAAAGACAATAACGATTTGTCGTTACTCTGTCTACAGCCATAAGCCCTGAACATATGGATATTGTTTGCCCACTGCCCGGTGTTCAAGAATTCCCGCACGTAACATATAAATCTTACCAAACCGGATCTCTAAACATAAATAAAGTAACATGATGTATATTCTTCAGAATAAAAACATTTTCGTATTATATCTTGTAAATAAATAATACTAAAAGCGATATATGATTTGGTTCCTTCCAAATTTGATATTGAGCCGATAGGATAGTAAAATAAATAAGAAAAATGAAAGAAAAATCACTGAAATATCGAGCCAACTTCAAATCGTATAAAATCTATCTTATATTAGATACAAAATGCGAGAATGAGATCGTGTATTTCTTTTGCTCGTTGAGAAAAAGATCAGGTACGAAATGAATGTGGTGGTGCTGGTGAATAACAAAATTTATCGAACACCTGAAATGTTTCTTTGTAATTGCTACAGTGTGTTGGTTTGTATGTTCCAGTTTAATGTCAAAACAGCTGTAACGACTTAATTGAATTTTAACAGAAAAATTAATTAAATATTGTAGGTGTTGAATAGGCTACTTTTCATTACTGGGTTTTTTAAGAAGAGCCTACGAAACCAGGGATAGCAACTAGTTACTATAGATACGTTATAAAGTTTTACCTTCGGACATCGCGTCAGATTATAAGGTATCATATCATGCCGATCACCTTTACGCGTAACGGCCTACTACCATAACTTTCCGAAGCCATTTCGTATGTCGCTCAATACTTTTGCAAACCCAGGTTCGAATGTATGTTGTCTCCAAACGGATATAAATAAGGAAGGAAGGAAGTAAGTAACGTACTCATTCCTTATGTTATATCGGCAGCGGTGCTCATTTTCCGTCAGGTGGTTCCTTTTGCCCGCTTACCTTTTTATATACAGGATGACATTGAAAGCACAGGCCAAATCTTAATATTGGGAGAGTTATAGCCGTAAACGATTAAAAACTATATTTTTTTGAAGTGAAACTTCTTTAGAATCGCTTTGATTTCAAAACGGGTGCAACGGAAAGGCGACAGGTAAGAGACACAAATATATATTCATCTCATTGTTTTGTCGATTTACTGAAGTTTCACTTCTATCGTGTGTGAATCGCACACACACCTTTTTATTTTTCAGTTTTCTCAGATCGAAAGTGTTATTGTTTCCGAATCGGTTTTCAAAATTTGGCTGGCGCTTTAGATATAACCATGTATATGTATAAAGATTCACATGATAGTAACTGATTTCCGAAGTTCATGTCAAGTCGAAGTCTGCTGAGATTTTAACATGGGTAAATAAATGATAATAACATATATAAATATAAAATAAAAATCGCCTCTGTGGTCTAGCGGTCCGGGTGTTGGACTTGATTGCATGAGGTCCCGGGTTCGAATCCTGGGTCGACCAACAAAAAGAAAATTGGATTTTTCCAATTTTCTAATAAAAAAAATGTTGGTCGGGATTGGAAATGTGCCCGGTTGGCGATAGGCTTGCCACCTATCACATTGTGGGACTTAGTGTCTTCGGCTAGTCGTGGGTGCCCTGGTTGTGCCTCTGCCTACCTCTTCGGGGATATGGGCGTGAAGATACTTTAACATAGATAAAAATAACCGCCATATCCACTAACTGTTTCTGGGTTCATTGGTAACTTAAACCCTGGATTAAGGTGTCACACAGTTAAGTCTGGTATAAACGATTTCCGATATCCATACCTCTGTCATCAGTCTGCGAGCGATAATGTGACAGCAACAGGTGACTCACTGGCCTATAGCCAGCCTTTTTGTAGACCTGTCTCAAATATATCGTCCCTGTGACTGAATTGACGTTTTCTGTGATTTTTGTATATGCATCACTTTGTATTTCTTACTATTCCCGGCGAACTTCGTTTTACTCGTCCAGTTTGTTTGAGAAAAAAATAATCTTATTTTCCCTAGTTTCCTTAACAGTTTGTCCCATTTTAATATTCCCCTTTATCTTTTAACCCTTTCTCGAATTCTAGAAATAATTCAAAAAGAAATTAATCAAATTGGTCTAGTCGTTCGATTTTTTGTACATGTATACTAGCTCTTTCCCGCAGCTCCGCCCACGTTAAATTTAGATGTAAGGCATCCTATCTTTCTAGTTGGATCAACTTGCATTCGATGTGCTAATTTCATTAAAATCAGGTAAAGTAAGCAAATTATTTGGTCGTGTTATGGGTGTTAGTCAACGATATTAATACATAGAAATACTTTAACACATTCCAGAATAAATTTAATAAACACCCAGACGTGGATTTGCAGACATCTAAATGTTCATCACACAAATGCCTGCCCCCGTCGGGATCGAACCCGAGCCTCGCAGTTGGTCGGTGTAGTTACGCTTGTACGCTAACCACTCGACCAACGGGGTCGTAAATAAACAAGTATGACATTGCAGTCTTCATGGACATATTAGCGCGACCAACAACAAAAATCGCAAATTCTCGTAAGGGTATATTTCTGCATCAATAAGATTACTGTGTGGTAAATAAGTTTAGGCTACGATGGAACTTGCATAATTATAATGAAAAAAAAACAGAATAAAAAACGGATTCAGTTGTTGGACTTGACAGCATGAGGTCCCGGGTTCGATTCCCTGGTCGAGCAACAAAAAGAAAATTGGGTTTTTCGAATTTTCTAATAAATCTTGCTCGGGATTGGAAATGTGTCCAGTTGGCGATAGGCTTACCACCTATCACATTGTGGGACTTAGTGTCGTTGGCAAGTTGTGAGCGCCCTGGTTGGTTATGGTGTGGCTCTTCGGAGATATGGGCTTGAAGATACCAAAAAATATTAGTATAGATACATATTGCTTTCGACCAGTTGAAAATGTATTTGTTAGATATAGAGTAAAATATAATATGGGTAGAAAAATAAATGTTTCAAACAACGATACATCTGAAGAAGCCACGGCAACGCCGTGAGCGTCTCTATGGTAACCCTTGCAACCGGATCTTGCTTGGAGTGCCCAACACGTGACCTAATTATACATTTTTAAGGTTGACCTAATTGAAGACAGTTATGAAATGTTAACAAATTTCTTTTTTATGGCTTTTATACTTTTTGTTATAAGGAAATTGTTATTTTCCTTTATGAACATATTTCTAATATTTTAGGTTTATAAATTTAATATAACAAAGTAATAATAAAATGTAAAGTATTTCCAAGGCCATATCCATGAAGAGATAGGAAGAGGTACAAGCCGGGCACACACGACTAGCCAACGACACTTAGTTCCACAATGTAGGTGGCAAACCTATCGCCAACCAGGCACACATCGAATGTCGGACAATGTTGTTTTATTAGGGAATTAAAAAAAAAACGACGGGTTGCTCTTCGGGAGTGCCGGCCGAAGTGAAGAAAGAAGTGAAAACTTGAATATTAACATTTTCGATATTTTGGAATAGTTGGTGAATAATTTTGCACGAATTGCTTTAATTATACGTATGAAAGCACTAACATTTATGTAGTAGAATACAACATTAATTTACTGCGATATCATAAACAAACGTGACAACACGAACATTGTGTGTCGTCTTATTCTCGCAAGCGCCCTGCGCCGTCTAACGAATTGTCTTACAAAATTTCAGGTGACGTAGCCTGACGCGAGTTTAGAAGTTTTTACCCATTCCGGAAAAATTGTGTAACGCCGCTAAAGAAGTTTTCACTTCAGAAAAACACAGTTTCTTTTGCGTCCCGATTCGATCAAACCCGGGACCTCATGAAGTTTAGCCCAATACCTTACAGCTAGACCACCGAGGTGATTAAAAGTAAAAACAAAAATATATTCCTGAAGACGGTAGTCTTATAACAAAGCTTTCGGTGGCCAGGGAGACGGACTTAGGAATTTCCGCACAATGCGTGCTGTCCCCAAAATTGCTGCCTTAATCCGGCCCCTAATCTTAGAATTATTAAATTCTTTGTTGTACAAGTAATGTTGAAGGAAATTAAAAGAAATAAATAGATATAGATAACCTCTTCCTTTCACATCCCTATCTCATAAACAGTGAATCAGTTGTACCGACTGCTAAAAAGGAGGTTCTCAAATCTATTGTGTTTTATTTTTGGTTTTTTTAATGATTGTTACGCGATTACTTGACCAACAGCCAACCGATTTTAATGGTCCTTTTGATTTGATTTAGAAAGGTGATAGGTCATGATTCCGAGGTGGTCCCATATTTGTTAGGTATTTGTACTAATGTATTTGTACATTAGGTACTAATGAATGAAGAATTTGTTTACCACACATTATTTAAGCAATGTGCGGGAGACGCCACACGTTCATAATAAAGCGTAGTAAAACTGCAAAAACCGACTCAAGTATTTCATAGTGTAACACGTCGTGATATGATTAAGAAAAATATAAGTGATTAATTTATACACTATTAAGTATAGGCACTTAACTAAACTAATAGGATGTTAATAAAATTTATGTGCGACCATTTTGAAATCTCTTTAAGAAAGAAAGAAAGAAAAATATTTATTTGCGGAATATGAGTGTTACAAAGATGTTACAAAATTATTTAAACGTTTCAACATATTCTACCAACTTGTGGTGTGCAAATATTTAACAGGTTTTAATTAAATTACTAATTTTAATTATTTAATTACAATCTACAACACACTGTATTTTGTATTTATTATAAGATCATATTATTTTATTAATACAACAATTTTTAGAATGTAAATTAATTTATCCCTGTCTACCGTAAACTACCACCGTTTCCAAACCTAGGAAACAAACTCCTGCGTACCCGACATTCTGCAATTATTAATCATATTAGAAATACTATATTATTTATTCTTATCTGCAAGAAAATCTTTGACACTGTAATAATTTTTCTCTAAAAGTAAGTTGAATACCTTTTTTCGAAATCTGCTTAATGGAAGGGATTTAAGATTATCAGGAATTTTGTTGTATATACGAATTGACATGCAATACACATTATTTTTGTAAATGTTGATTTTTTGGTTAGGCACATGTAGTTTCTCACTATTTCTAAACTGAGATAAACCTAGGACTTCAGCATTCGTATGAAACAAATGATGATGTTTTTTTACAAATACACATACAGCTAATATATATAAACACGGCAAATATTGCCTTAATAAAGGTAATATTCTTGCTATATTTCGAAAGATATTTCGAGTAAATAACTATCAAATTGCGAGGTGCTACCCAATGCTATTGTTGGAGTCTTTATTTTTTTTATGATACTGCAAGAAAATTAAGCAGGCGGATTTCCTGATGGTTGAAATTTCGCGCCATCTAGAGACACCGAAGGTGGTATTGGTGCGTTGCCTACTTGAGGCCGGGATGTTAAATGGCCACACTGTATTTGACAAAAAAATGTGTGCGTGTAGCGTACACTCGTAAGAAGTGAAGAAGTGAAACTTCTTTATGACGTTATTTTTCAAAAAATAATTTACTATATGCAACTTTACAAAAATTGGTTAAATAAAGTTTATTGCCAATCCGTATTCTGCTGGAGAAAGTATACTTCGAATCAAGCGTGGTAGGAATAAGAACAAAGATGGCGCGTAACGGAAAAATGTGACGCGTAACGAAAAAATGTTACACTTTTTTTTTTCAACCCCGATAAAAAAGTTTCACTTCAAAATCTTCAAGGTTATCTATTGCATATAGTAAAAGTGATCGGTGTATAATTTTAACAGCTACAACGTCTATAATCGCCGATGTCATCACTTCAAAGGGCTTAATAGACGGTTAATTAGCCCCGTGTTGGTCCGGGCTCCTTAGTAGAATAGACCATCTGCCTTCCTGTGCCAGGCAGCTCGTAAAAGGCGAGCATAGGCTTTCCGTCACTAACACCTTGACATCTGACTAGGTGGTAGAGTTTCGCAGCGACTCACCCGGATTGGTACCACCGCCTTACCTATTCCTGCCGCCATAACGTCATGACGTGTTCCGGTTCGGAGGGTAAGGTAGCCGGTTAACTTACTTTTTGCTCAAGGCCTAACATCCCGGCCTCTGGTTGGCAACGCACCATTACCAACTTTGGTGTCTCTAGGCGGCGTGAATTTCTTACCATCAGGAAATCCGTCTGCCTGTTTGCCTTCCAATGTTATAAAAAAAAAAATTGGAATTGAGCTTAATTTGGTTCAAATTAGCAACAGGCCAATACTGATTTTGATGTCTAGTAGTCACTATTTCTTGCTATGTGTAAAATCCATCTGCTTATTTGTCATTATATTATTTAAGAATTCTAATTGCCTCTATGGTCTCGCGGTCCGGCAACGAGCTTGACTTCTTAAGGTCCCGCGTTCGATCCCTGGGTCGAGCAACAAAAAAATGGAAAATGTGTATTAACACTATTCGAAAAAAATAACGTTGCTCGGGATTGGATATAAGCCCGGTTGGCGTTAGGCTTGCCTCCTATCAGATCGTGGGACTTAGTGTCTTCGGCTTGTAATGGGTGCCTTGGTTGTCCATCTGCCTACTTCTTCGGTGATATGAACGTGAAGATACTTTTTTTATTGTTTAAGAAGCACTAAATAAAATATTGTAAAATATTGTCGCCTCTGTGGTCGAGCGGTCCGGGTGTTGGACTTGACTGCGTGAGGTCTCGGGTTCGAATCCTGGGTCGGCCGATAAAAAGAAAACTGGATTTTTCCAATTTTCTTGGAAACGTGCCCGGTTGACGATAGGCTTGCCACCTATCACATTATGGGACTTAGTATCTTCGGCTAGTCGTGGGTGCCCTGGTTGTGCCTCTGCCTACCTCTTTGGGGATATGGGCGTGAAGATACTTTTTTTTAAATATAATGTTCCGGGATTCTGTGGTGTATAATATAATGATATTTATAGGTACATAAAGTCCTAATTTCAGATCCAAGTGTTAATTCAATACTAAAATTAGTACGCTATACAACATGGTAGAACGCATTTAATAGAAAGGAATCACAGAAATCCTTTAAGCAGTTTATTTTCCAGAGAAGTAGTAACTATTGCCAACGTTTAGAACTTGAAGAAACTTAGGACGAAAACTTTTCCATTTGTGGTTACTGGAAAGGTCACTGAGGCGAGCTACAATCTTTTGAAAGGCAGTCTGAATCAATTCATATAAAATACAGTAAAAATGGTCTGTTTGTATATAAAAGACTCTTCCAAAAAAACTGATAGGGTCGATTAAACAGTTTCAGAAACAAAAAAAACAGTTTTTTGGAATCTGTCTGTCTAGTATGTTATAACTTGAAAACTACTCAACGGATTAGAACGCGGTTTTCTCAGATGGACTACATATAGTTAGGAGCGTTGGCAAAACTTTGTTTCGTCCAGATCAGTTAAGGAAAATCGAATTTAAAGTTAATTCAAGGCGATACGAAGTCGGATAGCTTTAAATAATATACAACATGGTCTTGAAATTCTCAAATTGCTACTTTAACAAGATTAAAGGCCTCTGGGGATAATGTTACGGTGTTGGCGTTCACAACATGAGACCTTGAGTTCAATTCTCGGTTGGAGCAACTTTAAATCTTAAATTGCTTCAATTTTGTAAAAAAATCTTCATCGTGTTAGTCCAAGTGTAGTGAGAAGTATAGCCCAGAAACCTCTCCAACAGACAGCTCGTAGAGGTAAGCGCAGGTTGAATATGTACCAACAAGATCGTTGGTGATAGAGCTCTGTTCATCAGTTTTCATGGGTAGGGATCCAGTAACCTACCTATTCCTGTTAACATAGTGACTCAATCATGTTCTTGTCCAAAGGGTAGGGTAGCCGGTAGACTTACAATAAGGCCTAACATCCTGGCGATAGTATAGCAACACACTTATAACATGTGTTGCTGACCGCATTCGTAACAGTGAGATCCGAGAAAGAATGGGATTGAAAGAAAGTGTTGATGCTAAAATGCGAAAGGGCATGCTCCGCTGGTTCGGTCATGTGGAAAGAATGACAGATAAAAGATTGGCAAAGCAGATATACAATGCGAATGTGGATGGATGTGGGTATCCGGGGAGACCAAGGCTGACATTTCACGATCAGATCAATCGGATATTATCCGAGGGTGGTGTCAAGAGTCTCCGAAACCGGCGTGTTTGTATGAAAAGGGTAATGAATGTGAAGGAAGCCAGACATGTTTGTCAGGATCGTGAGGTCTGGCACTCGATACTCTCTGGCTACCCCGTAAGGGACTTGGCGTGAAGATATGTATGTGGTGTATATTAGCCATGGTTGTCTCTTACCACCAATAGAGCCGTTCTGTTGTTCACTGATCTCTCATATGAAAAAAAACAATCCCGCCATTGGTTAAGTGCTCGGTAAGCGATACGTGGGCCACCTATCATAATATTGTTATCTCTAATCTTGTTGCTTTGTTAAAGCAACAAAATTAGTAGTTCCGCTAATCGTAGGGCCCAGGCTTTACCTTTGCCTTGATTTAAGGGGATACGGGCATAAAGATACGTTCTTTTGATGACAATTGATTTCGATTGCATATAAAAATAAGATAAAAAGCTATTGTCCTTCACCAATCTTTAATCTATATCTATGCTGAATTTTTTATAATCGGTTCAGCTGTTTGATGTAAAAAATACATACAAATAAGCAATATATAGCGAAAGCTAGGTATTTACTTCCGACTTCCCGAGCATTGAATAGATTTCACACAAACTTTCATCCCGCTATATAGTCCTGTAGGGGTTGATTTTTTAAAATGGTAGCCTTTGTTTAAACTCGGGATTCAACTATATGCAAATTAAATTTTACCAAAATCGTTGCAACGATTTAGCCAGGAAAATGTAACAGACGTACAATTATTCGAATTTATAACACACTAGCAGTTTCACGCAGCTTCGCCTGCGTAACTTGGCTTCTACTATACCGACTTGGATGAAACAAAGCCTATGTCACTCGTGGATAATGTAGCTTCCGAATGGTGAAAGAATTTTTAAAATCGGTCCAGTAGTTTTTGAGCCTATTCATTACAACCAAACAAACAAACAAAGTTTTCCTCTTTACAATATTATAGTATGATATTTGTATGAACTTGTTAAATCTCTTAATTTAATTAACATGACCTGCTTAATATTTTTAAGGCTTGGAACCGACTTTTTAGTTCTGAATTTGGTTTGAAGTAACGTAGTTATTTTCACTTAATTATTTTTAGTTTATGGTTAATATGAATAAATTTAATAAAAATAAACATCGGCATAGCTGAAAAAAGGTAAAAAAAAATTATAAAATAAAAACGAATGGGGCTACTTGAATCAATTTTTTATGGGACCAATTTGAAACTATTCCGCATCAAACAAAAAGAATTACGTAAATCGGTCCAGAAACCACGGAGAAATGGGTGTACATACATAAAAAAATATACCGCCCTAATTGAGAACCTTCTCGTTTTTTTGAACTCGGTAAAAAATAAGTCCACTTAGGGCCACTTGCACGTTCCTGGAATAAGTATTTAACAATAAGCTATCGTTATATTTGACAGTTTAACTCAATACTAAACGTAACCCGTGAATGTCCAAGGGGCCCTTTATAGCCTAGTCAATATAAAATATAAGGTTGCATTAAAGAAACAATAGTATGGATGGATGTATGTATGATGTATGTTACATCCATACTATTGTCATTCATGGTAATTTTTATGCTTTAAGGGGGTTGCGCTCAGAGATGTACTTAAAAATGCGTTTTTTTTTATTTTTCGTAGAACCAAAAACAATTTTTAAGTGAAATTTGGCACATTTAAATATATAACAAAAGTAAAATTTCGTAGTAGTTGCATATATAAATATTTTTGCTAAATATTTAAAAAAATATGACGTACAAAATATCACTTTTGGGGATTTTAATTATAATTTAAACAATAACTTTTAACTTAAACTAAGTTTTTTTTATGTTCTAGGAAGGCAAACAAGCAGACGGATTTCCTGATGGAAAAAAATTCACAACGCTTAGAGACACCAAAGCTGGTAATTGTGCGTTGCCAACCTGAGGTCAGGATGTTAGGCCTCAAGCAAAAGTAAGTTTACCAGCTACCTTACCCTCCGAACCGGAACACGTCATGACGTTATGGCGGTAGGAATAGGTAAAGCGGTGGTACCAATCCGGGCGAGTCGCTGCGAAACTCTACCACCTAGTCAGATGTCAGAAGTTTTCTAAATATCTACCACATGGCAAGTGTTCACCCAAAGAGCACTCCATACAAATTAATTTATTTTGACTAGACTATTAGAGGTACAACTTTTTACAATTGTTTTCAGTTTAGTCTTAACACAAACATTGACAAATGGGGACTAGTTGGGACTAATCCGTCGTCGGATCACGACAAGACTTATGACGGCATATCGTTTGTCCTTTCAGTCTTGTCTTCGTTAACAAATGGCTGGCGAATTGCCACCAGCGAAGTTTTGTGGGCGTTTACTCACCACATTTTTTTTATAGGCGTCAGATTGAGTTTCTAACCAATCAATAGCTATTGTGCTATTTTGACCAATCAGTAATTAGTTCAATTGGTTGGTAGTTTTTTTGTGAACGAGGCGTTTCGAATGAAATTTCTGGCCATCTTAAACTTTATAAATAGGTTTGGATCTGAAACAGTATATGTCTGAAATAATTGAAACATAAAAGATACATTTTCTTGTTAAAATTAAACTTTATTAAGAATACTTTCTTAAGTATTTCGTCTACATTTTTTAGAGTTCTGTAGGCCAAAAAATAGAACCCTTACAGATTCGTCATGTCTGTCTGTCTGCCCTTATGTCGCAGCCACTTTTTTTTTCTAAATAATAATAGCTATGCTGTTGAAACTTGGCTATTAGATGTATTTTGTAAACCGGATTTAGGAAAACAGAAAAACGACATAAATTTGTGGGTGATGTTTAATTATAGCCCGACGTGTTTTTTTATAAACTCTACCACTTATTCAGACGTCACGGTGTTAGTGACAATAAGCCTATGCTCGCCTTTTACGAGCTGCTTGGCAGGAAACCAGATGGTCTATTCTGCAAAGGAGCCCGAACCAACACGGAGAAAAACTTAGAATAGAAACTCAAAAAAAACCTGGGTGTAGACGGTAAACCTACACTTTGCCTAAGATCTTGGCCATAAGGTAGCAACGCACCAGTAACGTCAACTAAAAGTGACTGGTTATCTCTTAGGATCAGAAGATACGACTATATAAAAAAATAACATCGTTAATTTTAAACTATCAAAAAGATAATTTACTTTTTAGAAATTATAAAATCAGTAAATTATAAATTTACAAAAGTTTTTTTTTTGTTTCAGGTACACTGATTGTTACGGATTTTAACCTTTCTTGGATTTTTATTGGTAAGCAATGTAATCCATTATATTTTTAATAAGGTATGTTTTAGGGCGGTGTTAATTATTTCTGTTGTCTATCGTTGACCTTTAGTATTATGTTAATGCTGAACAAAACCAAAAGCTTATTTTTATTTTATTTTGTTAATGTAAATATATAAAATTGAACAAATTATTCACGCCCATATCCGCGAAGCGGAGCGGTAAACAGAGGCACGGCACCCATGATTAGCCGAACATACCAAGTCCCACAATGCGATAGGTGACAAGTATGTCGCTAACCGGGTACGTGTCCAATCCCGGGCAACGTTATTTTTATCTGAAAATTGATAATACACATTTTCTTTTTTTTTGCCTTACCCGAGGATCTAACCTGGATAATAGAAGTTCGACGCTGACCGCTAGACCGAGTCGGCAATTTTTTTTTGAAATAGATAGATAAATAAGGGGCATAGTCCGTTGCAAAAGTAATCAAAGAGTTACACATGAAAGATTGATAAAACTTATATACAACGTCAATGTGGATAGACGTAGGTACCCTTGGAGACCTAGGTTGATATTCCACTACCAAAATGCTGGTGTTTATGTAAGGGTAAGACTCCCCTAAATTGTATGAAAAGAGAAATGAATGTGGAAGAAGCTAGGCAGACTGTAAGAATATTGAAACTTGTCACTCTATTTCTCTGCCTGCCAGGTAAGAAAGTTAGTGTGAAGACATAATTGTTTGAAAAATATACAGAGAAGCAAATAAAATCAAAATCTCTATACAAATTGAAAGCGAATTGTTTTTTTTTTGTCATTAAAATCCGTGCAAATTTATTTTTTCAAGTGATATCCCCTTCGTTCCTCGCATCTACGTTCAGATATTCAATTAAAATATTTTCGATCTCCGAATCCTGTGTAAAAAAAAGAAACAAAACAGGAAAATGCTTTCAACATACCGCCCGTGGCAAACAGGCCGTTAATAAAAAATAGGATCGTTTTGGCATTAAGAAAATCTATTGTAATTTTAAAAAACCTTTACAGGAGACTAAACAGATCGCTTCGGGCTAGGGCTACCTCTATACCTTAATCAAAAAAACGCGGGTTGTTACAGCTGTTTGTATACTTAAAATTGTTAAACTCTCATTACTTTTTTCCTTTTTTGCTCTACTGTACGCATAATTAGGTTTTCACACGCATGGTTTTTTGTGTATTTAAGTACGTAAGTATGCAAAACTCTTATAATCTCATCCTATTACTCTACTTAATTTATATAGTTTCCAATTTATTTTTTTACCTTGTATCAGTTTTGTTCATACAATATGTATTTAATTCTGATCTGCTTTGAATTGCTTATAAAAATGATGCTTGTAATGCACTTAAGAGATGCTTCTTTCCCACAGGAACCACTTTTAAGGTGTTATGTGTAGTAAGTCAAACTTCTGGTAACGCTTTAACTTTCAACAATATTTATGTTTAAATGTCATCGAAATTGGTACAATGACTTAGCCGCAAAAGAGTAATGTCAGATATTTTCTTATCAACCGACTTCAAAAGAAAAACGAGTAGGTTTTCAATAATTCGGCCCGTATTTTTTTTTATGTATGTACACCGATTTCAACGTGGTTTCTGAACCGATTTACGTAATTATTTTTTGTTTGATGCGGGATAGTTTCGACCTGGTTTCATAAAAAATGATTAAGGTAGGCCTATTAGTTTTTGTTTTATAAGCATTTTTTACCTATTTTTACCTTTCCCGATGTTTATTTTCATTAAATTTAATCATATCGGCAATAAACTAAAAAGTATTAAATAAAAATGACTACGTTAATTAAAACCGACTTCAAAAGTAAATAATAATAAAGATTTATTATTAATTATAATTTATGCAATAAGTTTATTACAATAAAAGATTATTAAGTTTAATTACAATTAAATTATTTTTTACTTTTTAGTTTTGAAGTCGGTTTTAATTAACGTATTTATTTGTATTCACACTATCAATATGGTTTTCAGAAATCGTGTAGTGGTAACCCTGCCCTGGCTTATTTTGTAATTAAAAAGCATCTACTTACAAAATGATTTGTATGCGAAGAACGTCCCTATGATCTTGTAAATTTGTAATGTTTCACGTGACTTATTTGAATATTGCCGGGAAGTAATATCAGCGGGATCTTTCAGGAAAAGACTTCACGCTTTTTAGGGTTCCGTAGCCCAAGGCTCGGAACCCTCTTAAATTTATCTGGTCTGTCTATCTATATGTCGCAGTGACTGTTTTCCGAATCTGTAAGAACTAAAGTGTAAAATTTAGTAATTAAATGTATTCCGTGAACTGCATTAAGATTTCAACACTATAAAAAAACACAAATACTCAGAACTGAAACTCATTTTTTTATTAAGTTCATATATCCTCCATACGTATCTATTAATAGGTCTCTTAAAAATAATATTGAAGTTTCTAATACCTTTTACCTATACTGAATAGTTCGCGCAAGCGACACTTCCAAAATGGTAAAAAGTGACGCCTATTGCTTCTAGAATAAGAATATGAATGAATGAATGAACTCTTTATTGTGCTCAATTAAACTTATTACAAAATGGTACAATTAAGTATTAACAAGAGCATATTATTATAGTTTACAGTACACAAAAGGCGGTCTTATCGCCAAACAAAGCGATCTCTAACAGATAAGAACATGATAAAATTTAAAAAAAAATGCGTGCTGAACATTACCATGTAAACTTCCACCGATAATTAATTTGAAGGAGACCTGCTAAGTAGGTTGTTTTTAATAAATTATAAGTCATTAACAGCAACTATGGTATATGAACTCCATGAACTTTTATGTTATGCTACCTTCTGATAAGAAACCCTTCATGGGCGAGTCCGACTCTCACTTAGCCGTTTTTTTATGAATGACTGTTTATTCATCGACTTTATTCGAAGGGTTTGTTATGAGATACCTCATATCTGTTTTATAATATATTTTTTTGTTATTAGCGAACACGCAGACGATTATCCTGATGGTTAGAGGCAGCCATCACTTATAGACAACATAGATGTTACTGGTGAGTCGATATCCGATGTGTGGAATCTTCGGGCACGTGTGCAAGTCAATCGTTTATTTTAATCACATACATGGAAAACGACAATAAAGAGCATTGACCCTATGGCAGCGTAAATAAGTTAGGAGGTGGTACCAAACCGGGTGAACTAATATACAGTACCTTACCACCTAGCTATGATTGACGGCCTAGTTAATAGAATAAAATCAAAAGGCGATTGGGTCGTCATATCTCAATACCGTAGGAAGGAACAAACTAGCATGCAGATCCTCTGATGGTAAGAAATACATGTCTCCTACAAACATCAGAGATGTTAACGTTATGTTAACAAACTGATCGGGGATGTAAAGCCTTTTGCGTAATTAAGTATATACATACATTTGTCATTCAAACTGGTCTTCTCTGTCCTAGAAGCGACTTGGCATCAAGTTACCTATGTATGTATGTACGTCCCTGCACAAGAAAGCTATGGTGCCGACAGTTACATTAAATTAAATATTTTGTCAAGCCTACTTAAATTTTCTATATTTTTGTTAAACTTTTTATTTTTCTTTTAACAAAAACTCCTGACTGTAATTAAGGCAAGAAAAATAATTATTTGTAAAATTGTTCTATCGGCTCGCAGACGATACAACGACTAAAGGAAAAGTAACTTTCATTTTTATGTACTTATATTAGCAGCTCGTCCCAGCTTCGCACGGGTAGACCAAATTCTATGATATTATGTATAATATGTATATTATAAACCTTCCTCTTGCATAACTCCCTCTATTAGAAAAATGGATACGTGTGCTTATGTATAGTAGTAGGTGCTATTCAAATTAAGCGCTTCGGCTATATTCGTCCAGCTTCGGAAATCCGAATTTATTTTAATGATATCTAAATTGAGTTGTTATTACATAATTAATAATTTGCTTAAATTTAGATTAAGTCAGCCAATTTAAAAATAAAAGTATAATGTGTAAAGCCCAAGCGCACTGTTAAAATAGTAGTACTTTACGCGCTAAAAAATAAAATAAATAAAAAAATAGTAAAAAAACTTGTGTGATTGTAGAAACATGTTTCTGAAGCCGGCAACTTCATGACGTTACTTTTGTTTAACAGATGCGCGCGCATCTTATAATTTCTGTGACTTTTGTAACGCACTTTTTAATAACACACCTAAAGAAGTATAGAGGAGGTTTTGGCGCCATCGTGAATGAAGAAAGTTGTAATTTTTTCATTATTTTATAATTTCATGGTTATACTGAGTGAAATTGGTTGATTTAGGTGGGAATTAGGTTTTTTTTTCAGTGAAAGTGCACAAATGAAATAATCATGAAGAAACTGATGTATCGTCTGTTTCCTCGCTTCCGTCAAATCTCACTAGATGAGCTTGAGTAACGAAGACATCGCTTTACTCAAGACCCTGACCTAAAATGACTTTGTACATAGTGACTAATGACTATAGAAGAATAAAATAATAACTAACTTGACATTGGCAAAATAAGTCGTGAAAAACGATCGATAGCTATATTTACTATAGAAGAAGAAGAGAAGTATAAATTCAAAAACTGTATTAGAATCCGTTGCGTAGTTTTAAAGATCTAAGCATACTTATGTAGCGGTGATTGAAATAGTTCAATTAATACCTTTGATTGTCACTGAGGTATGAGGCAGCTGTGGCCTATTTATTGCCGACAATGTGCAGTCTTCATATTGTTGATGTTATCTATGCGCAAATATATCTTGATAGATGTATTTATTCTTCATAACTTGAATTAAGTATCGATGTGACATATGATTTAGTTTCCAACGCCTGTGTTAACTTTCACGCCACGTCCCCTTGTAGATTGGAACTGGAAGAGGATGTGTGGATCAACTGTTTTCGCTCCGCAACATTGTAGAGAAGCATCTGACTGTGGGCCAGAAGGTTTTCTGCGGTTTTGTGGATCTCGAAAAAGCATTTGACAGGGTTGTTCGTCACGAACTTTGGGACATTTTGCCAGATTATGGGATAGACGGGTCCTTGCGTGCTGTGCATTATATGTATTTAGATTGTAAAGCATGTGTGCTGGTGGACGACAACATATCGCCTTGGTTTGATCTCAACATTGGCGTCAAGCAGGGCTGTGTGTTGTCGGCACGCTTGTTTTTTTGTACTAGTTGTCCCGGTGAACTTCGTTCCACCCGTTAAGTTTGTATGTTAAAAATAAACTATTCTTTTTCCCATTTTCCTTGTAATTTACCCGGTTTCTCTCATCATAAGAACCTTCTTCTGACAATAACTAACAAAACAATAAAGAAATTAGCCAAATCGGTTCAGTCGTTCGGAAGTTATGCGCTTACCAACACATTTATCAATTCATTTTTATATTATAGATTTGGTTAAATGTCTCTTTAAAGGTTAAGGTCTATGAATGTGGGAATGTATGTGGGTAATCAAGTGGTGAACTGCCTGCTTTATGCAGATGATGCTGTACTTTTTGGGCGCAACACCATCTAAGCTGCAGACACTGGTCACAGTTATGAAAGGTTTATATTTTTTATAAAAAAAAGGGGCTTACATTTGAATACGACGAAAACGAAAGTTTTGATGTTTGATAGAGAACGGATGTAAGAGTTTTAACTGATGATGTAGTTTTGGAGCAAGTGAATAAAATTGTATATCTTGTTTGGGATAGAAGGTACTCCGCGGATGTAGAGAGGGGAGTGTGTGCAGGGAATAGTGTGAATGGAGCGTTGTGTAAAATATTCTAAAGCGAGGTTTTGAGTCAAAAACCGTTCGTTCTTGAATTTTAAAAGCATCAAAGGTGTAAAAAAAACCTTCTTCAATTTAAATATAACGTTATCTAAGTACACGCAAATATGAGTATTTTCTTAAATTTTCCTGGGGTTACATTATTATGCAACCGTTATTCATTTAGAACATTAAGTTTCAAACGTTATGGGAATAGGGTAGTAATAGTACGCTTTTTAAACAAAAAAATGGCCAATTGCGAGTCAAAATGGCACACCTAGGTTTAACAAAAAAATACGAGTTTCGCAAGTTTTCCTTTATCTGTGGTATAAGTTTAAATTTCAAGCTTCTGTAGATTCAAATTTGGAACATTATATACCAGAAGTTCTTTATTAATGGAAAGTGCCGTGGACGTTTTGACGCCCTTGTGAGTTTCCAACATTTAAGGCATAAATGGCTGTATCGTTTGATTTCGGTTATATTTTTTCAAATCTCTAAAGAACTGTGAGCTTGAGTATTTGGTATAAATTTTATACTAAATACTCAATTATTATACAATGTTATACAAAATAATATCAATACTAAATAATTTAGTCTTGACAAACAGACAGATGACAAAGTGATTCTATAAGGGTTCTGCTTTTTTTTTCGAGGTACGGAACCCTAAAAATTATAATCGTATTTTAACGAATGACTGTGAAATCGAATACCATACATAACCGCATCATTGGTCGAATGGCTAGCGTACACGCCTAACTACGAATACATTGAACAACTGCGAGGCTCGAGTTCGATTCCCGACGGGGGCAGGAATTTGTGTGATGAACATTTAGATGTCTGCGTTTCCGGGTCTGGGTGTTTATTAGATTTGTTCTGGTATCTATTTCAATAGTTTTTATGTATTAATACTATTGTTGACTAACACTCGTAGCACAATCATATAATTTGCTTACTTTGGGGTTAGATGCAATTTGTGTTATTTGCCCAGGGATATTTATTTTAAAAAAATGTAGGCGTCAAACCTTTAACCTTCTCATTTTTTAAAGTAGGTAAAATTGATCTATTTTAATGCCAATGTATTTATTAGCTCAATATATAACTAGATTAATTAAATTGTCAATTAAAGTAGTCTAACTAATCCGCTGACAATCACTGTCTCAGGCAGCTGTGACCCATTTCCCGAAGACAATGTGTAGTCTTTAATATTGTCAATGTTGTCTAGGTACTATATATCTTCATGAATTTATTCTGAACTAGCTTCTGCCCGCGACTCCGTCCGCGCGGATGTCGGTCTTTGCGTGATATAACTGAAAAATTAAGATTTTTTTTCTACGTATTTTTCTAGGATAAAAAGTATCCCATCTTATGCCCAGGATAATAAGGTATAATTATACCAAGTTTCATCGAAATCGAACTGTTAGTTTTCACGTGATGCCTGACATACAGACAGAGAGACAGATAGACAGACAGACAAAAAAAATAATCACATATTTGGTTTTGGTATCGATCCAGTAACACCCCCTGCTATTTATTTTTTCAATATTTTCAATGTACAGAATTGATCATTCTACAGATTTATTATATGTATAGATAGTCTTTTTAAGAGTATGCTTTCCACTTCATTTTTTTATGATATTGTAAGGCAAACAAGCAGACAGATTTCCTGATGATAAGAAATTCACGCCACCTAAAGACTCAAAAGGTGTTAATAATGCACCATAAAGCACCATGCATTGCCAACCAGAGTCCGGCATGTCAAGCCTCGAGCAAAAGTAAGTTTACCGGCTACCTTACCTTCCGAACCGGAACACGTCAAAAGCTAGTACTGACCATATGGCGGCAGAAATATATGTAAAGCGGTGGTACCAATCCAGGCGAGTCGCCTTACCAACCACCGCCTTATATAATCCTGCCCCAATACCTAATGCTTGCCGTTAACGTGTTCCCGTTTGGAGGGTAAGTTAGCCGGTGGACTTACTTTTGCTCGAGGCCTAAGGCCTCGGGTTGCCAACGCACCATTACCACCTTTGGTGTTTCTAAGCGCCGTGAATTTCTTATCATCAGGAATTCTGTCTGCTTGTTTACCTTCCATTATCATAAAAAAGGTGCTTTTTAAAGACAAAATGGCCGCTTTGCCTTCTTACCATCTTAAGTAACTAAATCCTCTTCACGTATTTTTAAACAAAAAACCTTTTTGTTAAACTTGTTACGAAACACCTGCATCAAACTAATTCGTTTTTCAGGGGGCGGAAAAAGCCGATTATCGTTTGCGAGGATTAAACGAGGTCTTTAAAGACACAATGTTTGAGATTTCCAGTTTCGTGATAAGGAACGGCTATATTTAATCAGATTTAAAACTTGGAATTGGCTTAATCCGAAAACAACGTGTAGTCTGAAAAAAACAGCACGTGAGAGAATCACGTGCTGTTTTATGCCATAGACAACTATCATAGAAACAGCATGCATTCAGTTCAAATGTTGCTCCCTACCGCGATTGTGTCCAATGGGACGTATGCTTTATGTGCCGGTATTTGAAAACACTAACTTTTTTTCTTACATAAAAGTGAATATTGATATTCAATATCCAGAGGCTTTAAAAATGTATTGTGTATATATGTTTTAGCTACAAATTTTTATTTCTATTATGGTTTTAATTTTTCAACAACACCCATGACTGTCACGGTATGTCTAATATTGTCATCGTTTCCTAAGTATGTTATAAGGTACAATTAGTTAAATATTTATTTCATAGATGTCGTGATACAATTTTACTTCACGCTATAGAATGTATTGTTTCAATTAATAAGTACGATTTAAAGGCAAGATTAAATGTCTATGCATCCGGATAAGAGTTTTACTTTCTTCAACTGCTTTGAACCTGAGTATTGAATCAAACAAAGTCATGCCATCGCCAAAATGCAAAAAAAATTACTGTTGGCGTTTATAGGTGTTGTGAAAATGAAATGAAATCTCGGACATGCTATAACTAGATGCTCCAATTTTTTGAGAGTTTTAACTATCCTCGTTATCTATATATACAAAAATCAATGCCACTTTTCGTTGATATTTTATTACTCAACAACGGACTCACCTATTTAAACCAAATGTTTAGGCTTTGTTCGGACTATTTAGTTGATGGTTTATGTGAAGTTTGCATAATAAATTCGCTGGAGCGGTTCTTCGTTTGTCATATTTTTTGTAACAAATGAATTCAGTAATTAATGGCGGATCGTTTTATTAATGCTTACTTTCTGTCCAATTAATTTTTTTTTCAGATGAAGATTGTAATATGACAAATATTAAAACTCTTCAGTTGTTTTTTTTCTTTTTTTGTTTGTTGTTGATGTGTTATGTCATTCATGCGGATTAGTTTTGTGGTGAGTTTCTTAAGTTATATAGTCTCTATAAAATATATCTCAATGGTTATGATGACTTCAGTTCGTAGTTCTCTTCTAAGCCTTTGTTTTATTTTCATTAATAATTTAATTTGGATTAATCGTGACAAGGTAAGATGTACGACTAGTATCCCGAATCGCCGTAAGCCCTTGCATATCACAAGAACTGAAAGCTTGGCTTTCAGTGATGAATTTATGATTTCCTCTTTAAGCTGGTTTCACGTCAACAAGGGAGGCATAAAGGGCGCCCACACACAGGCCGCGTCCTTTCAAAACAAGCTGGGAGCACTTTGTATTGTATAACTATATTCTATCACCTTCAGTGTATTGTCAGCTTGGTGTATCAGGACGTCCATAAACGTAGGTCCATGAAGGTTGTGTAGGTGTGGATCTCTTGTTGTAAAATTGACTTTAACATGTATGTTGTGTTTTTGTCGTTGTGGTTCTTATTATGAAAAATGATATTTCTACTTAAAACTGTTTTTTTTAATGTTAGAATCTTAAACCGGCCAAACATCTAGAACATATCTATCATGAGTAAATAAGTTACTCCGCTCGTGAATTTATAGTGATTGTTTATAATTGGGTGGTAAATAATTACCTACGTATATTTGATATTTTTCATCGCCGGCGCTTGGTAAAACTTCATTCATATTTTTAAATAACGAAGCACTTGTACTGTTTTACGTATCACTAATCTTTTATTATTTTGTTAAAATGTGAATAATTACCTACGATTGATTTGCTTATTTTTTGACAACGAGTAGGGACAAACCATACTTTATTTATTTTTTTAATTTAAATTTAACTCATGCAAATTTTAACTTGGACTATGGCAATTGCTAACACCAGTTCCAAAATCTGAAGAACGAAGAGTGAAAGTGAGAGAGTGGCCGGTACATAAGGCAGTCAGCAATATTTGGAAATGAGATCAGTTGTTTGTTAGGAGTGTATCCTCAAATAGTAACCTTAATGGGACCAACACTGTTTTCCTGAAAATTATTCTTTTCGTGTTTTCGCTAGCGACTATCAAACAAAATCTAGTAAAATAAAGTTTCAACAAGTATCAACCTTAGTTTTAGCGCTCAGTTTTATAATATTAATTAATAAAGAAATACTAGTTTTTTTTTAATTATTTAAAAATAAAGAGGTCTTACCAATAAAATATTTAAAACTTATACTGTTAGATAAGTCGAAGAAAAACTTTATATAACAAGAAATCCCAAAACATAGTCAAAACATCCATCCCCTTACTTTGCGTGACTAATAGATGGCACCCACTCCCAAAACAAAGGTCCTAAAAAAAGCGACCAACAGCGCAAGGTCAACTTTAGAGTCTAGACCTTGTAAAGAGACAGAAACAAGAGAGCGATACCTACATTTTTTTATTTTTTTAGAAGTTAGGAGGAGACACATTGTTAACTTTACTGTTTCAATAGATTGACTTTAAAAATTAAATGTTTTTTATATACTTGGTGGAAAAGAGGAGTGAAGTTTAAAGAGTATTTGTCTTATTTTTTTTTTTGGTCAAAATAACATAAGTGAGATTCAGATTTGTATAAAATCGAAATTCAAGAATAACTCTGCTGGTCGTCGGTCAAGTGGCTAGCGTACATGCCTAACTACATCGACCAACCGCGAGGCTCGGGTTCGATTCCCGACGAGAGCAAGCATTTGTGTGATGAACATTTAGATGCATTTCCGAGTCTGGGTGTTTATTAAATTTATTCTAGTACCTATTTGTATTTCTATATATTAGAATCGTTGATTAACCCACGTAGACCGCTGTGATTACATGCCATTAAGAGAGCCGTTGCCCGTTTGTATAAAAATCTAATTAAAAAATACAAATACATTTGCCTACAAATATTGTTAGATTGTAAATAAACAAGACACATTGTACGCATTGCAGTCGGTTGTCGGGGATGTATGCAGTAATAAATAAATTCGATGTTTTTTTGCGAAAAACAATAGATACATCAACATGACGGTTGAATTGTTATTTGATTTAGAAAATAATAGCTGTTCCGGCGAACTTCGTTTCACCCATTCATTTTACATGGGAATTTTTTTTTTTCCCAGTTTCCTTACAATTGAACAGTATCCTTTGTCCTTCTCCCGGTTTCTAATCGTTTCCGCCTTTCTTGAGTAATGAATAGTGTAACTAACATCACTTACTTTTATATATGTATAAATATTATATTGTTTATATAAAAGAAAGCGATAGTATATGTAAGTAATTTATATGTTATATTATTGTTGTCATACATTGTTTGTTATTATACCCGTGTTGGTCCGGGCTCCTTTGCAGAATACACCATCTGCCTTTCTTGCCAGGCAGCTAATAAAAGGCGAGCATAGGCTTATCATCACTAACACCGTGACATCTGACTAGGTGGTAGAGTTTCGCAGCGACTCGCCCGGATTTTTACCAACTCATTACCTATTCCTGCCGCCATAACGTCATGACGTGTTCCGGTAAGGTAACCGGTAAACTTACTTTTGCTCGAGGCCTAATATCCTGACCTCAGGTTAGCAACGCACCATTACCATCTTTGGTGTCTCTAGGCAGCGTGAATTTCTTACCATCAGGAAATCCGTCTGCTTGTTTGCCTTCCTATAACATAAAAAAAAATATGCACCGGTATCGTACCTAAAAACTGTTATGTCTTACTCACAATAGTCTTCAATTTGTGATTCTTTTTTTATCCACGACGGAAAAAGAGGGGTGTTGTAACTTTGACGTGTCTATATGTGTATCTCTGTCTGTGGCATTATAACCTTGCGTTATGCGTATAACCTTCTTTTAAAAGTCGTATAAAGCAAGGTCTGGTTTGTTACAAGTCTTACTATTCTTAAAATTTGTGGATTGATTTTAAAGTTATCTAGTGGGTTTTGTTTTCTTAGCCCTCGTTGCTTAGACCTCGTTGGCCAACTCCACCGTCCAACCGCCAGGTGCGAGTTCGAGTTCCGACGTTGCTTGCTCCTGTCAATTTTTCAAAGTTCTGTATTTCCATTCTGTGACTGGATGTCAATTATATTTATTCCTGTGTCTATAGAAGCCCGTGTTGCCTCATGTATGTCCGGGCTCCTCTGCAGAATAGACCATCTGCCAGGTAGCTCGTAAAAGGCGAGCATAAGTCTACCGTCACTAACACCATGACATCCTAATAGGTGGTAGAGTTTCGCAGTGACTCACCTGGATTGGTACCACCGCCTTACCTATTCCTGCCGCCATAACGTCATTACGTGTTCCAGTTTGGCGGGTAAGGTAGCCGACAAACTTACTTTTGCTCCGGGCCTACCATCCCGGCCTCAGGTTGGCAACTCACTATTACCACCTTTTGTGTCTCTAGGCGACGTGAATTTCTTACCACCAGGAAATCCGTCTGCTTGTTTGCCTTCAATATCATAAAAATAAATAGAAATATGTCTTTGTATTAGTATCGTTGACTAACACCTATAACTAAAGCATTTAATTTGCTTTCTAGTTAGATCTGTTGGTGTAATTTGTCCGGGGATGTTTATTTATTTAAATAAAACCTTTGAAAAATTAACGTGACTTAAGACGGGCGGTACGAAGTTCGCCGCGACAGCTTGTATATTAACAAGCGAGCGCTGGGAGTGAGGTTGACTTAGTTATTCAAAGGCGTTTAATTTTGAAGCTAAGTATTTGTTGAGGCATCTTTGTTAAAACTGTCTGCTAGCTGTTCAAACTGTTCAGTGTTATTATGATTTAAAGTGCTATTTCAATTAATGTTAAAGTAATTTCTTAGATTTAATTATGTTTTAATAACTTCTGTGGTCTAGCGGTCCAGGTGTTGGACTTGGCTTCATGAGGTCCCGGGTTAGAATCCCGGGTAGGGCAAGAAAAAGAAAATGCTGAAAATGGTGTTTCCAATTTTTAATTAAAAAAATGTTGCTCGGGATTGGATATGTGCCCGGTAGGCGATAGGCTTGTCTCCCATCACATTGTGGGACTTAGTATCTTCGGCTAGTAGTGGGTGCCCTGGTTGTACCACTGCCTACCTCTTCGGGGATATGGGCGTGAAGATACTAATAATGTCTTATTTACGTAAAAGGAAAAGGCCGAACGGGCTAGTGTATGTACACAACGCATGTATCAACTGTAGCTAGTGCTAAAATGAAGAGACACATTAAACAGTTTAGATACTTTATGGAATTCATTTTTAGAGACTAATTAAAAGTTTATAGCCTTAGGCTATGTTTCACAATGTATCAGTAAAGCAATCAGTAGTTACTTACTGAGTAAATTACTGAACGGTTAAATCCTTTCAGTAACTTATAAAGCGTTTCAGAACCGTCCTAACAGTATTTTTATGTGTCGAGTAGTTACTTAACACTTAAGAGGCTGACAAGTGGCAACAACAATTAATATTTGGGTTCAAAGCACAGTTTTGTAAAATTAGCAACTGTTTTTGTCTAATATTTTTATTGCATTATTGATTTTTATCGAGTTTTTAGAAAAAAGATAGGTATTACATTATTAATTAAGTTTTTAGTAAAAAAGATATACAATTTATAAAACATAAAGCAATAGTCAATTATTGAATATCTTCACGTCCATATCCCCGAAGAGGTAGGGAGAGGTACAACCAGGGCACCCACGACTAGACGAAAAGTCCCACAATGTGATAGGTGGCTAAACTATAGCCAACCAGGCACATTTCCAATCCCGAGCAACGTTATCTTTTTTAGAAAATTGAAAATACAAATATTCTATTTTTTTAACCTGGGGACCTGACGGCGACCTGGGGATTGAAACCGGGACCTCAAGAAGTCAATTCCGACGCCAGACCGCTAGAGCACAGAGGCGATTAATCAATATTTGTGGTGATTTTATATTTGAAACCAAAAAAATGTTTTATTAATTTGTCAATTTAATTGTATAACTTTAATTGTAGATCACCTTTAATATTTTTTGATTGATTTCGAACTATGTGCAGCCTTCAAGTTAGGTAACTAAATAAAAAAATCATCTAACTCCTCTTCAATGTTATCAGAAATATCCATAATTTACAAAAGAACATTTTACCCTAATAAACATCTAAAACGAACAAAAGCAACTTGAGTCATGTCTAGCCGAATAGAATGTGTTGAACACATCTGTTGACCATATTGTATTGAAAATTAAAGTTAACTCGACAAGTAAATAAGTTAATCACTACTCTCTCCGACCTATAAGTTACTGGGCAGTTTAAGTGATGAGTAGTGTTACTTGATGAGTGTGAAACGCAAAAACGTGTTTTTCTTTGTACTTAAGTTATAAGTAGCCTACTTAGAACTTTACTTAGACATTGTGAAACATAGCCTTATAATAATAAGAGGTTGTTACTTAGATAATTAACTGAAATTAGGACTAGTCATTATTATATAGACTAAATTGTAATATTTAGGCTATGTTTCACAATGTATCAGTAAAGCAATCAGTAGTTACTTACTGAGTAAATTACTGAACGGTTAAATCCTTTCAGTAACTTACAACGCGTTTCAGAACCGTCCTCACAGTATTTTTATGTGTCGAGTAGTTACTTAACACTTAAGAGGCTGACGAGTGGCAACAACAACTAATATTTGGGTTCCAAAGCGCAGTTTTGTTAAATTAGCCACTGTTTTTGTCTAATATTTTTATTGGATTACATATGTTTTATCAAGTTTTTAATAAAAAAGATATACATTTTATAAAACAAAGAAAAATTACAAATAAAACAGAAATTGTTAAGCAACTATAGTATATGATTTTGTTAATCAAATAAAATTGATTGCATAATCTGTAAATTGTTATCTTTCTTAGAAAATTGAAAATACAATTTTTTTATTTTTTTAGCTACCCGACCCGGGGATTGAACCCGGGACCTCAAGAAGTCAAGTCCGACGCTAGACCGCTAGATCGTTGTGGCGATTAATCAATATTTGTGTCATTTTTTTATATTTAAACCAATTTTTTTTTTATTGATTTTTAATTAAATTTTGCACCTTTAATTGGAGCTCACCTTTAATATTATTTGTTCAATTTCGAACTATTTGCAGCCTTCTAGTTTCGGTAACTAAATAAAAAAATTTATCTAAATCCTCTTTAATGTTATGAGAAATATCCATAATTTTCAAAAGAACATTTTACCCTAATAAACATCTAAATTGAACAATAGCAACTTCGGTCATATCTAGCCGAATAGAATGTTTTGAACACATCTGTTGACCATATTGTGTTGAAAGTTAAAGTTACTCGACAAGTAAATAAGTTAATCGCTACTCAGTCCGACCTATAAGTTACTGGGCAGTTTAAGTGATGAGTAGTGTTACTTGATGAGTGTGAAACGCAAAAACGTGTTTTACTTTGTACTTGACTTCTAAGTAGCCTGCTTAGAACTTTACTTAGATATTGTGAAACATAGCCTTAAGAAGAAGCTACACTTGTTTTGAAAGTCAAAAAAAATTGAATATCCATACTTCACTACATAGTATAAAACAAAGTCGCTTTCTGTGTCTCTATGTCATTTTGTATGCTTAAATATTTCAAACTACGCAACGGATTTTGATGCGGTTTTTTTAATCGATAAAGTGTTTAAAGAAGAAGGTTTATATGTATGTGTTATATACCGTGCGAAGTCGGGGCAGGCTGCTAGTTTTATAATTTTATAAAGCTGAAAAGTCTGTTTGTTTGTTTGCTTGAACGCACTAATCTCAGGAAATACTGGTAAAATTGTCCAAAATCCTAACAATGGTAGATATCCCGTTTATTAAATAAGCCTATAAGCTATATATCATCAAGTGAGTACAATAGGAGTGAAGTAAAAATGAATAACGTTTCAAAACCGGGGGACTTTTTTCCTATTGAGAGCTTCCGCTGCGTAAGGGGTTAAATTTTCTCAAAAATCATGTAAAACAGAATTGCACCTCTTTAAAAATTCTAAAAAGAAGTCTGCGACAGCATTTGTATATACTTATCTTCACGCCAAGTCCCTCATCGGACAGGCAGAGAGTATCGAGAGCCAGACCTCACGACTTTGACAAACCTGTCTGGCTTCCTTCATGTTCATTACCATTTTCATAAAGACGCCGGTTTAGGAGACTATTGACACCACCCATAGATAAAATCCGACTGATCTCATCGTGGAATGTCAACTTTGGTCTCCCTGGGTACCTACATCCATCCACATTCGCATTGTATATCGTTATATACATTTTTCATGCTAACCAAATTCGTTCTAAGATATTGTATTATTTGTGAAGGTGTTTTTTTAATATGATATAAATCCTTATCCAAAATACCCAACACTTAGGGCCACTTGCACGTTCCCGGGTTGAGTATTTAACACTGAGTTAGCGTCTAACTAGGGTTAAATCACCTTATATTTGACAGTTTAACTCCATAAAAAATTTAATCCGGGAATGTGCAACTGGCCTTTATTCACCTACATAAACAAAGTTTTGGGTTAAAGTTAGCTTTACCCCAAAGTAATTTATTCCACGCGGACGAAGTCGTAACATTATATAAACGTAATTTAAAATATCGTATGCCTAAAGATACCGTATAACTTTCACTTTTACAGCATCCTTTAGGACTATGTTAATATGATCTTAAAGTAATTTACCAAAAGTCTTTATTATATATTTGTGACTAAAAATTTATTAGGTTATACTCAAAATCATCTTCAGAAATAAATTACATTAAAAAACTCAATAACAGTAATTAAGAGCAACAGAACTAAAAAAAATCGACTCCAGTTATTTCATTACCACGTCGCGATTCTTATTTCAGAAACCACAAATCTGATCATAATAAAATGTATGTGCCACCACTTCAAAGTCATGACCTGCCCTTCCATTAATAAAAGATTTTTTTTAATGATATTGGAAGGCAAACAAGCAGACGGATTTCCTGATGTTAAAAAAATCACGCCGCCTAGAGACACCATATGAGGTAATGGTGCGTTGCCAACCTGACGCCAGGGTGTTAGGCCTCGAGCAAAAGTAAGTTAACCGGCTACCTTACCCTCCAAACCGGAACACGTCATGACGTTATGGCGGCAGGAATAGGTAAGGCGGTGGTACCAATCCGGGCGAGTCGCTGCGAAACTCTACCACCTAGTCAGATGTAGCTTAAAAATAAATTCTTTACACCAATACAAACGCAGTAAATGAATGTATAATCAAAACACAATTATGTGAAATATTTCAAAGATGAAATGTAGACAATGTATAAAATATTTGTATTTTCAAATTATCTTGTGATATATGATAAATTGTTATGCAAAACGTTCCGTAGCTCGTTACAAGCACAGCCGGTTGTTCACCGAACCGTAGCATAGAGGACAGAACATAACCCATTAGTACAGTATTCTCTCTTTGGAACGTCCTTTCAAAGTTACTTTGTATACTTGTGACTTTGGTAAAGTTTTGATACAGCCATACTTGTATTTTCAAATTTAGTTTTTCTGTCATATGATAAATTGTTCTTCTAAACATATTTTTACATGAAATATGCACTGCAGTTTTATTTTTGTGATATGATAACGAACAAACACACGGTTTTCCTGATTAAAAACACTTATGTCTATATATTATGTGTGTATATGCATATTAAATTATTTTTAATTGAAGGAGTACAGATCTAACAGATTTCGATCTATAATAGCAAAAAATGTAGGCAAAATTGGGCGCAGCTGCTCAGCTGACGTATCAATATACTTACGTCGGCGCTTTGTGACAATCTAGCTGAGAGTGACAAACACGCAAAATGCGCGCTATATTCGAATGTAGTCCGAAATTTGTATTGGCGAAATCGCCTGCGTAACTAAAATCTGTCAACCCCCTCCCTCTCGTGACTGATCGTAGTATTTTAAAGACCTCCCTCCCACCCCTAAACGGGTTCCGTAGTATGGGTACATGCCCTTAGTGCCTTATATGTCACAAAGTCTATGCTGAGACGCCGATCGTACCTAAACCGAATTACAATACAAAATTTTTCGGGTTTAAACGAAATTTACGACATTTTCAATTTTAAAATTTATTACGAGGTACACTTTATGCAAAACCAATAAGTTTCAGACCTCGTTACAAATATGTCGGTTCTGCTCATTGAAGTGTAAGAGAGAGAAGAGCTATTAAGGCTATAACTTTATTAGGAAAACTAGCGATTACTATTGGCTTTTTTCGCTCAAGATTTTAACGATATGGAATTTTAATTCGATTTCGTATATTTATTCAAACTAGTGGTCGCCCGTTGGCCGAAATTCGACCATAATAAACATTAATATATTTGCTTGTGTGTGTCAAATGCATTGTAGTGTGGTTAATATTTTACTTATTGATTTAATGTCCTTTATAAAAAATATTGTTGAAAAATATTAGCGTTCTGCACTTCTCCTACACATAAACTATATCTAAGTGTGTCAAATTTTATGCTCCTGCGCCCGCGCAATTTTCGTGAAAAGGGGCCCAAAGTTTTGGCATCACGTATTAATATATAGATTTAAGTAAAGTGTTTTCACGCCCATATCTCCGAAGAAGTAGGCAGGGGCACAACCAGGACACCCGCGATTAGCCGAAAACTTCGAGCAACACAATGTGATTGGTGGCAAGCCCATGGCCAACTGGGCACGTATCCGATCCCAGGCAACATTTTCTTCATCAGAAAATTGGAAAAATCAAATTTTCTTTTTGTTGTCCGACGGGGAATCGAGCCCGGGACTTCATAAAGCCAAGTCCAACTCGTGAACCGCTAGACCATAGAGGCTAATTTAAATATAACAATAAAAGCTCAACACATTTCCTAGTATTTAACTCACTATAAATTATCCAATATATCAAAAGTTGTTTTTCATTTCACTCTGCATTGGATGTAAGCCAAATAACTTGGACATAAATTGTGTAAGTTGTCGCTAGTCTAATTGCTAAGAAACGATTTAAAGGAATTATTTGCACGTTAATGTCTTGTAGTAAAAAGTACGTACAAGACAAAGTCATTGACACTGGGAAATAGGTTACTTTATTGAAATATTTAAAAAATAACGACGGGTTGCGCTCCGGGAGTGCCGGTGGAAATGAAAACATGAATATTAACGTTGTACGTTATTGATATTTTGGAATAGTTAGGAAATAATTTTGCACGTATCGCATTAATTATCAGTTTAAAAGTACTATCATGACATGACAACAGGAACATTCGCGCAAGCGCCCTGCGCCGTTGTCGAATTTTCGATCAGGTCACGTATCCTGACGCGTCTTTAGAAGTTTTTACCCATTCCAAAAAAAAGTTCGCAACACCGCTAAAAAAGTTTTCACTTCAATAAAAAATTTGTAAGATATTAAGTATGTACTCTCTGCTTACCCGTACCTACCCCGTAAAGGACTTGGCGTAAGGATATGTATGTATGTATATTAAGTATTTTTTAAGAGTCAATGTTATTAAGTTTTATGCGTAGGAATTTGGCGGTAATATTGCAAAAACCTCGGAATGTAATGACTCCATTTGATGGTTACTGGATTCGTACCAGTAAACGTACCAGTAACATCTATGGTGAAGTGACTATAGGCTGCAGTTGTTTCTTGTCATCACGAAAGCTGTCTGCTTATATAATATCTTGAAAAAATATCAAAGCTGTCCTACGGTTGGATTTAAATTAGATCTCCTGATGCAACCCATCGCTCATAAACACCAAAAGTGGGAATGGTGTGTTGCCTTAGTTTATCATAACTAGCGTAAGTCAGGCTACCGACTACTCTACTTCTGTCTCTCTCTTTTACTCTACATCGAAACAAAAACACTACTATTCCAAGCACTGACATTATAGCAAAAGTAATTATACTAAGCAGTTTTCTCGGTTTTATAGTAAACTACTCACGGTGTTAGTGTCAAACCCATGCTTACCCCTAACAAGCTGCTTGCTTGCTGCCTATATTCTTCTAAGAAGCCGAAAACCAATAAATCGAAAAACTTTCAAAAATATTGGAAGACAATGGCACTCAACGCCGCTTGCAGAAATTAAAACTTTTAAACAGTAGTTCAACAACACAATTACTAATAACTTATTTAAAAATGCTACAGGTTTTGCTTTTGCTTACCACTTCGGGGATATGAAGTTTTTTCACGTGTAAATTTTATACAAAGTTTGATACGAATACCAAGGACGGCGCATGAGATAGGGTGTAATTGGGTGACCGCCAAGGGCGTCAGATATAAGGGATGCCTTCACGCAATTGCACCCTTCTTACTTAAAGTCCCAAAATTTAATAAAAAACTTGAAAGAAATTAAATTTTGTTAGGTTTTTTATTTTTCCCCGCAATGGTCTGGGCTCCTTTGCAGAATAAGCCGTCTGCCATCCTGCCCGGCAGCCCTTGAAAGGCGAGCATAGGCTTACCGTCACAAGCACCATGACATCTGAGTAGGTGGTATAGTTCTACAGCGACTTGTCCAGATCCAGACGTCAGTGATTGCCCATGACGTGTTCCGGATCGAAGCTTGAGGTAGTTGCTCGAGGCCTAAAGGCCTGACTTCAGAATAGCAACGCATCAAGAATTCAGTCTGCTTGTTTGCTTTCCAATATCATAAAAAGCTTTTTTTCGTACGAATCTCAACTTTATTTAAGGTGATAGATGTAAATATTCCGCCTATGGCGCTGGTATTTCTTTCCATTAATGCAAATTATCGTAGTTGAGTATCCAAATCTATCTCAAGAAAAAGTAGGGTACCTATTTAAGAAATGTGCTATTTTGGTATCTGCACCACACCTACAAAATCAATCTTCCTCCGTCTCAAAGGCGACTTTCTTAATGAGGTACTTTACACTTATTGAGGGGAGGTCGATTTTATTTTGTATTTTACCGACAGATGGTTTGGCAGCCTGCCAAAATGTGTCGATTATTTGGCTAAATGCCAAAATAAAAAATTTATTGAAGTCAATGTGATACCTAAAAAAATATTCTCCGTTTACTGGTTTTTTATAGTAATGAGTCAAAACAGCAGTTGAGTTTCTGAACTGTAGGAATTTATATATACTAGAAATGTTAATGATTTGAATTTGAGGCTGAAATTTTTTGTTTCTTCACTCTGGTATCCCGTAAAGGTAGGCAGAAGTGCAATCAGGACATCAATAGCTGAAAATAATAAGCTTCACATTGCGATATATGCGATATTGCGTAACTATCGCTAACCGGACACATTTCAAGGAATTTTAAAATGATTTTTTATTTAATTTTATTTAATATCTCTATTGTTTCTGTTGCTATATTCTTCTAGTCATTCTGCTGCATAGTCTCGTTCATTCACAGTTCATACTGTAAGGTTACGGAACTCCTTACCTTGTGAAATTGCACAAATGAAATAATCATAAAGAAATGAGCGTATCTTGAATTTCCTCTTTGCCGCAAAATCTTACTATATGAGCTTGAGTAATATAGCCACTGCTTTACCCAAGACCCGACATGACTTATTGACATATGACTAATTATAATTGATCCCGATTCCTAATGGCAAAACCTAAAGAAAGAAAAGAAGAAAATGAAAATGATTTTTTCAGTTTATAAATATTCATTCTCATTTTTAAGTATCTTCACGCCCATATCCCCGAAGAGGTAGGCAGAGGCACAACCAGGGCACCCACGGCTAGCCAAAGACACTAAGTTCCACAATGTGATAGGTGGCAAGCCTATCGCCAACCGGGCACATTTCCAATCCCGACCAACATTTTTTTTATTAGAAAATTGGAAAAATCCAATTTTTCTTTTTGTTGGCCGACCCGGGATTCGAACCCGGGATCTCATGCAGTCAAATCCAACACCCGGACCGCTAGACCACAGAGGCGATTCTCATTTTCATATTATATTAAACTGATACCACTCAAAAAAAATCTGTTAATAATGCAAAAAATGACTAGAACATGTCTCTCGAAAATTAATTTACAATGTAAATTAAATTTTGTTTTGATATTTTTTAATGTATTTTGGGTGTACATGAAAACGAAATAATTTCAGATTAACCAGAGAAACGTATGTGTTAGAAACTAGCAATGCAGACATTGTGACAATGATACAGTTGTAATGGAGGTCACGCTGTAAATTTAGAAACGTTTGGGATACATCACGCTGCCATCCGCTGGAGACGGTTGTTACGAGACATTTCAACTGTTTCTCAATTTGTCACAATGTATTAACTAGAACTCGTTCTATACTTTCTTCTTAAACTCTTTGGGAACTTTTTCGAAATTCCATATTAATGAAATGAAATGAAATGAAAATATTTGTGGAATATGTGTGTTAAAAAGTTGTTAATAAGATATTTAAGAATACAACATATTCTACCACATTGTGGTGTGCAAATATTTAATTAAATTTAAGAAGTTACTTATTTAATATATAAAATGTACATTTAAATCGCAGCACTTATTTACATTTTTAATAAACATTTTATTTATTTATAAACATAAGTTGCATAATTTATTATAATTCAATTTAAAGGTAGATTAATTTTTAGTCCTATCTACCGTACACTACCACCGTTTCCAAACCAAGCCAGTCGGGAGAAGAAACGGCGAAACAAACTCCCCGGCAACCACGATTTTGTTACTTAAATTGGGTTTAAATTTAAAAAAAATATTTATACATATTTTATTTATTTATGCTTGTCAGCAAGAAAATCTTTTACACTATAATATGTCTTCTCTAATAGCAAATCAAATACTGAGTCTTTATACTGAGTACTGAAATTATGTCTTCTCTAATAGCAAATCAAATAATGAATATGTTTATGGTATAAGGACATAATTACGCAGCTTTATCTCCTGATGGTAACAAAATCCCATTATAAATGCTATAGATGTTATTGATGGATCGCTACCTAAAGGCTAGGATATGTTTTGAAAATCTATATAACCAATTCTTCAATTATCATATTGATCTTCATTGTTCGCCATCGTAAGTACTGGACGATAAATTATATATTTTTACTTTAATTAAAGACACACCTAACCTTAAAATGAAACTACTTGTTTTAAATTTTTAGTTAGTATTTTTAAAGTAAGAGTTTAAATTTGGTGTTATATAACAACCTAGTGACGCGCAAACTAAAGGATAAAGCAAACATTTCCAAAAAGAAGTTTATGAGCTCGAAGCTTCGAAAGGAGAGCCTTTTTGACACATATATAACAAAAAAGGGTTATATAATGTAAAAAATACAACTTCAAATTGTGCTAATGCCAATTTTATTAGCTTAATTAGTTAGAGATAATCGTGCTCTAATTTAAGTTTGCAATTTTTATAAATAACTTGCAAAACCGGCGCACTTCGTGTCGCTTAACACCACTTGCTAATAACAACAGTTAATAACAGTTTTGTATGGAATAAACAATAATGTAAGTATTGTTTTCCCTACAATTTCCCTAGTTTTTCTCTTTATATGAATCTTCTCCTAACGACGATGAATTCAATAAAATATAATTTACAAAAATGGTACTGTTCATGCGTGATGTGATCCACAATCACGCTCCAGTCACGCTCCTGTCGCGCGTTCAGTGTGGACGCACGCGTAAACGACGATCGCTGGAACGATTTTGATGATTTTTTTTTGTGTGTTCTTGGGGATTCAAGAACGGCTTAAATTTACAATTTAGTCCACTGGAAAATGTTTTTTTAATTCATTTTTTATTTGTAAGTAGTCGTTTATTTTAGTTGTTGTTTCATTTTGGATCCGATAGACGGCGCTACTATCGGAGTATTACATACATATATATTAATACGTGATGCCAAAACTTCGGACCCCGTTTTTACGAAAATTGCGCGGACACAGAAGCACAAAATTTGGCACACTTACAGTTTATATGTAGGAGAAGTGCAGAAAGCTAATGTTTTTCAATACTAATGCTTATAAAGTACATAAAATAAATAAAACATTACCCACACTACCATGAATTTGACACACACAAACAAATATAATAATGATAACGATAAATGATTACAGATGGCGCACTAAAAAGTTTGGAAACAAATTAGTTGGTATTGAGAAATGAAGATAGCGTTCTTTTATCGACAAGATATTAAAATTTGTTATGGTCGAAATTCGACCAACGGGTGACCACTAGTGTTATAGATAACAGTCGTCCAAAGTAACAGTAAAATTTGTCGTAGGCTATAGGAATTTTCCGCTAGAGGTTTATTTATGTCTAGGCCAGTTCCTAGAGTAAAATAAAATTACCGGAAAAGAAAGCGTATCGCCCGATTGGCCGGCTGCCATGACGTTTGTAAATCGGAGTACGCGCAGACATCATTAATATTCGTTTATTAGCGTTAATACAAAAGTAGTAAGAGAAAACTGTCACAGTAAGACACTATCCGTTTTATTAAAAAACATAGATTAAAGCCTCTTTGGTCTAGCGGTCCAGGTGTTGGACTTAACTTCTTGAGGTCTCCGGTTCTATTCCCAACATAAAAAAAATTCGATTTTTCCAATTTTCTTAATTAGAAAATGTTGCTCGGGATTGCATATGTGCCCGGTTGGCGATAGGCTTGCCACCACATTGTGGGACTTAGTATCTACGGCTAGTCGTGGGTGACCTGGTTGTGCCTCTGCCTACCTCTTCGGAGATATGGGCTTGAAGATACCTATATTACAGTACTCCAGAAATTGCCTATGAGGTCTTTTTTTAAGTTTTAGAAGACCACCAAGAAGACGGTTTTGGTTTTGGAAGGTGGTAACTTATATACCGGTCTCAGGTTGGCAGGTCCGTCTCTGACTTGTAGCCGATGTGTTAGACCAATCGTGCAAGTCTATCGGACTATGACAGTGTCAATATGGCGGCAGGAATAGGTAAGGCGTCAAATCCCTACCCGGAAAAGATGCATCATAGGACTCTACCATTAGTGGTCTTATTTTCACTTTTTGAGAACGAGAAAGAAACAGTTTGCATTCCTTTCACGTTAAAACGGCTATAACAATTTTCATGATATTTTCACATGAAAACGGCTCTAACAATTTTCATGATTTTCGGTGACCAAAGAACCAAACCTTAAAAAATGACAATTTCCTATGTAATTTTTTAAGGTTTGGTATTTTTTTGGTTACCTTAAAGAGGAACAGCAGATCTAACAACTCACTACGAAAATAAATTTATTATGATCTACGTCGTGTTTTAGCATTATGTGAATAAGACACGGGAGATATAAAAAATAATTTAATAGTTGGAGTAGTTTTATTTTACAGGAAGTAGTTTAATTATTTTTTTTATGACATTGGAAGGCAAACAAGCAGACGGATTTCCTGATGGTAAGAAATTCCCGCCGCCTAGAGACACCAAAGGTGGTAATGGTGCGTTGCCAACCACAAGCCGGGATGTTAGGCCTCGAGCAAAAGTAAGTTTACCGGCTACCTTACCCTCCGAACCGGAACACGTCATGACGTTATGGCGGCAGGAATAGGTAAGGCGGTGGTACCAATCCGGGTGAGTCGCTGCGAAACTCTACCACCTAGTCAGATGTCAATGTGTTAGTGACGGCAAGCCTATGCTCGCCTTTTACGAGCTGCCTGGCACAGGAAGGCAGATGGTCTATTCTACAAAAGAGCCCGGACCAACACGGGGGAAAATTAGTTTTGTGTAGTTTTTATTATTCTTTGGCTTAAATGTTTTTTTGAGTAACAAATAAATCGAAAGAAAAGCAATAAATAAATTCAATTTGATAAAATAAATAAATATCTCTGGACAAGTTACACAAATTGAATCTAACCCCAAAGTAAGTAAATTATATGCTTGTGCTATGGGTATTAGGCAACGATTCTAATACATAGAAATACTTAAATAGATACCAAAATATATTTATAAAACACCCAGACCCGAAAGTTCAGACATCTAAATGTTTGTCACATAAATGCCTGCCCCCGTCGGGAATCGAACCCGAGCCTCGCGGTTTGTCGGCGTAGTTAGGCTTGTACGCTAGCCACTCGACCAACGAGGCCCTCAAATATAAATAAAATTATAGTAGATAATGTAATCTCTTATTTATTTGATACTGTACGTACTGTTTGTACCTTTTTAAGACAACTTTCACTCTAGTTAGCAAAATATATTAGAAATGTTAATTAATAGTCACTAGTTCAAATCCAATTTAATTATAAGTTTTTGCCTTGTAAAACATGTTTGAAGTTTGTCCCAAGTCAGGAAAATTGCTAAAATGTTCAAACCTTAAATATATAAATCCTAAGCAGTCGTAAAGATAAATCTCCTAACTAAATATTACGTTTGAACAATGATTTGCTGGGTAGAGAGTTTGCCGGTTTCATTTACTGTAATTATCTACGTAAATGTTTAGGATAGTAAAATCTTATTGAACATTTTAATGGTAAAGATAAAAGATGGTAACACAGAGTTTACTAGCGATTTTAAACTTCAAACGAACAATAAGTTAATGCCACAAGGATGTAACACCCCCATCGCCCGCTAGTGGATTAATATCCAAAATTGAATTTCCTATATTATTTCACTAGAGTAGTCAGTCGAATGCTAGACAGAGTCCTACGACTCACCTATACCACATCTTTATTATCGTGTTCCGGTGTTTAGAGATGCTGGTAAATTTATTTACATGAGATACTTACATTTCAGCTCTAGTTGTCATTTTCAGTATCCAATGCACCTTTACTACTTTTTATTTTATAGTATATTATTGACACGTATTTTTACCAACAGGAAATCCAAATCCTATTGCTTGCCTTCTAGCATGAACAACAAAAGGGATTAAGATATTTCTATAAATAGACACAAAATTTCCTTCTTTACAAAATAGTTGGTTAAAAAGTTAAACAAATTGTAATGTAATTGTAATGCAATATGCGTTGCTAACCTGAAACCGGTTGCTAACCACGCTTTGACTCCAATATAACGGTTGCGTTGTGGCTTGTATTTCGCCCAAGGAAACGTCTTAAAAAAGTCAACGATTATCATAAAATTTCACAGATTCACATATTGCATTATCAATTGTGTATTGCGCCTGTTGTGACAGGAATAAAATCCTGCACTGTACCACCTAGTAATAGTAGTTCCAGGAGTCAAACCGAATTACCCGATGGGAAAAGAAAGCAGATCGCCCGATTGGCCATCTGCCATCGCGGTTGTAATATCGAACTACGCGCAGACGTCGTTAATATTCGTTTATTAGCATTACCAGAGCTCAATCCAATATGTATTTATGCTGCTCGATGCAGATCTTCCTTATCTGCAACTGTTTCCCTTTGATGAATACCGAAAGGTTTTATTTTAATGAGTTATGAAAGGAAATTTTAGTAACCAATGATATAAATAAAAGATATGTTTGAATCGTTATTCAAATAAAGTAAATTGGTAAAACTAGTGACTATTAATATATCTATATGCTTTATATTTACTAACTAGTCGAATTTTTATAGAAGAATTTACTAACTAGAATTATAATATCTACGTACAGTGTAAACAGTGTTACATAGCTTATCCACATGTAGAGAACGACATATTTTCAAATTGTTTTTTAACGCTATTATTGCAGAAGTTTATTATGAAATATTTTTATTGAAATACTACCCATTTACCATTCTTAAGTTGCTTTAATTATACTCGTAATAATTTATTGTTAACATAAGTTTTGATTGTCTGTTTAGTCAAATTTAAAAACAGATGTATGCAACTATTTCAATTATAAAAATAATAATAATTACATTTTTGTCTTTTAGACTTGCAATAAATCAAAAATTATTTTATTAATAAGTCTTATTTTTATAGTTATTAATGTTATTAACTTTTTATTACACAACTAATATTACAAAAAATACTTAAATAAAAGAAATTTCTTTCAGACAACCCGTAAAAGGAAAGTGTTAATTAAAATGAGTACACCTGGTGTACAAATAAATAAATTCTTCTTATTTTTTCTTCTAAAACAAGTCTTAACATCTGAAATACGTAATATATATGTTTGAAATATCGATTCAGTATCTTAATTCTTCAAATTTCAATAGCCTTTTAACATTTGGACCATAATATTTATTAAAAGAGGTTCATATTTTTTCTAAAAAAAACTCTCGGCGGGCCGGATTTAAACTTCTTACGGGCCGGTTTCGGCCCGAGGGCCGTAATTTGCCCACCACTGCTTTATACTATACTTACATAACATAAAGAAACAAATAAACATAACTAGACTTAACATAAACAGTAAATTTATATTAACGCATTGAGAGTCTAAGCTATGGCAAAGAAAGAAATAAGTTATACTCTGTGCTTCACTAAACTTAATCACTTTATTAATAATCAACTAAAGTACTCCATGGATCAAACTGGTATTGTAATCTTTATTACACTTAAATACAGAGTATACTCATATTACCATCTTAACTACTCCTGCTTCAGTCTATGTTTTTTAAAGTTATACTTCTTTTGGCGCTTTAGGAAAAAATGATTAGGGTAAATTTTTACGATGCGCGCGCACACCGTCACGAAAAACCGACATGATGAAGTTAGCTATAGATAACATTTTAGTTTTTCAAAAAAAAGGTACCAACAAAGTAAAAGTAAGGACATCCACGTATGTTTGCGTGAGAACTGACAACTGTATTCACAATATTTCTTTATTTCTATGGTTAGTGTCATTTTGTCTACAAATGTAAAGTAAGGCAAAAGATAAAATTTTTAAAAAGATTTTTATCTTATTACGCCGAAAAAGTATAACTTCTAACGCGTGTAGTCACACAATTTTTTTATTAAAAGGGTAAGTAATAATTAAAGATCAAACACTACAACCTACGTGCAATATAATAAAACATTAATTATATAACTATCGCCTATTTGTATAAATTATAATCATTTAGCCGAAACTTCTTCCTAGTAATTAGTCAACTAAAATAATATAAACTAAACTATCTAATAAAACTATAATAAATTACATTCTGTATTTCTCACGTGTCTTATCCACATATGCTAAGACAGGCCGTAAATAACCATATGTTTATTTTAGTAATAAGACATTTTAATATTTTATAGCTACAGGATGATGTGATTGATGATTTCTCTCCTCATTAAATTTCCGAGTGCTATGATGAATGTTTGTGTAAATTGAATTATTGTGTTTATTCAAGTGTTGGTAATGAGTAAACCTGATCTTATTAGTAGAGAGATTCATTCACTGATTAGCCTCGGAAAATAAATGTCTGTGTTTCTACATCAGAGTTATATGTACTACATTTAAAGTTTTATTTGATATTTTCCACCGTCACCGCTTGCTAAAACTTCCTAATATTCATATTTGTATATGAAGAAACACTTGTACTGTTTTACGTATCACTAATAGTTTATTCTTTTGTAAATAGCCTACCAGTTTCGCTTGAAAATTTTAACCGATTAAAAGTTTTAACCCTGTTACAAGCGAAACCGGTAGGATATTTATAATATAATAATTTATAAGCTTACTAGCAGCCCGCCCCGGCTTCCCACACGGTTTGAAATATACATATAAACCTTCTTTCTCAATCACCTTATCTATTTAGAGAAACTGCATCGAAATCCGTTGCGTAGTTTTAAATATTTAAGCATACAAAGGAACATAGGGACAGAGGACGCGACTTTGTTTTATTCTATGTAGTAAAACGTAAAACACTAAAGTGTTTCTTCATTTAAAAATATGTAAAGTTTTATTAATTTATGCTATCGATGCTTACCATACGAATCTATAAATGTGAGTTTATCTGCCTTTTTGTTTGTTACGCTTTTATTTTAAATTCACCCTCAAAAGATTGTTAAGCAGGGTGAATGTTTTTGTTAAAATCGTAACTATTCTATGTAGACGAAATCATGGCTAAACAATTAGTATTATAATACTAGCTGTTGCGCACGACTTCATATTTGCTTTAAAGTAACTTTTCGTGATTTCCACTTTCCCACAGTAAAATGTTTTCTAAATGTTAACCAGATCTATAAACTTCTACCACACAAAATTCGGCAAAAGTACATTGAGTGGTTTTTGACAAACCGACAAAAAATCGCTTTGGATCCCACTTCCTGTTTGCAATACGTATCATTTTTTTTAAATATTTGATAGATTTAGTCAACTAATGTTTAATCTTCAGCTTGTTTGCTATATCATCCTATAAAAATAAACGTAATTATTTCTTGGAGTACTAAATATACGCATACAATAAAAATACGCTCTTTTCAGAAATTTAATAAATTTTTACAAAAAATATCGTGTCTCGTTTATAAAATGATGACCTTTCGCATTATTATATCAAATGTCAACCTTACCTTTGAACACTGATTGAAGTGAATAGACAAAAGCCTTCAAAAGGCGGAAACCAAATTTCTTACAAAATTGAGTGTAATTCTCGCGGCTTCTGCGTCTTCTCCGAACACTTATCTACATCCTGTATATATAACGTTAATGACTGTCATATTCTTATTGTTTTTTTTTTATTTAACGTAAAAAGAAGCAGGATCTCCTGATATTAGGCTAACTTCACCTATAGATGTTAAAAGTATTTGACATTTTCCATCGTCGGCGCTTGGTAAAACTTCCAAACATTCTTTTTTTAAATAAAAGAAACACTTGTACTGTTTTACGTATCACTTGTTATTTAAAATTTTATAAGTAGCTTGCCGGGTTCTCTTATAAAAGCATCATCAGGGCTAAAACTAAAAAGTGATACGTAAAACTAAGTACAGTTTCTTCATTTAAAAATATGTTGCTAAAAGTACATCGCAATTTTATGTTGACGAGTTGTCGCCAATTGGTCGATATTCGACCATAATAAATTTTAATATCTTGTTGATAAGAACGCCATCTTCATTTCTCAAGACCAACTACTTTGTTTCCAAACTTTTTAACCCGAGCCTCGCGGTTGGTCGATGAAGTTAGGCGTGTACGCTAGCCATAATAAATGCATGGTAGTGTGGGTAATGTTAAATTTATTGATTTAATGTACAGTATAAGCATTATTATTGAAAAATATTAGCGTTCTGCACTTCTCCTACTCATACACCAAAAGTGTGCCAACCTGCGTCCACGCAATTTTCGTAAAAAGGGGTCCAAAATTTTGGCACGTATTAATATATAGATGGATTCTTTTTTAGTGAGGACATGGAGGTACATAAAAAAATTGTAATACTAAATAAAACTCACAAACCGTTTTTTTAAACAAGATATTGATGCAAGATCATTTCGAAATCATCTCACACTTTGAAACAAAGAAACATCAAAGTCTGTTCGTTATTTGCCGAGTAATCGCGTAACTAACATACAAAAAAATAACAGGTGAATTAAAAACGTCCCCTTTTTTAAGTAAGAAAAACGTTTGTACTTAGCCATACTGTTACTTTTAAAATGACGATAGGCTTTCAATCTTTAAAAGAACTAAGCGGACATATTTTAAAAGACATAAAAACATTTTAAGTTGAATTTTCATATGATGACGTTTTTGTAATAGTAGTAATTTGCTTTTAGTTTCATGGCCGCCATTTTGTATTGTTCCATTTGCTTCTTGAGAACTGTAAGCTTTAAATGCCTGACGTAAATACGTCAGTGGTAGCCATCAGACGCCATTTTTAATTGCGGCTATTTAAGTGTCCATTCTGCAACAATAGTAAGATACAATTGAAATGATAGTAGAAAATGTTGTTTGTTGGAAAAAATATTTTCAAAACTATTTAAATGTGCACTTATCGTCATTTAGACTACAAATTAAAAAATATAAAGAAAAAATCGCCTCTGTGGTTTAGCGGTTCAGTTGTTGGACTTGACTGCATGAGGTCCTGGGTTCGAATCCCGGGTCGGGCAGCAAAAGAAAATTGGTTTTTTCCAATTTTCAAATAAAAAAAATGTTGCTCGCGATAGGATACACGTGCCCGGTTGGCGATAGGCTTGCCACCTATCACATTGTGGGACTTAGTATCTTCGGCTAGTCGTTGTGCCTCTGCCTACCTCTTAGGGGTATGGGCGTGAAGATACTTTTTTTATATTGCTTTTTCGTTATTTATAATGTACAAGATTAATTAGTTTAAATATTTATGTTCATGATTTATAATAATAGTAAATATCCCTGAACAAGTTACACAAACTGAATCTAGCAAATTATATACTTATGTTATGGGTGTTAGTCAACGATTCTGATACATAGAAATACTTAAATAGATACCATCTAAATCTAAATTTCATCGCACAAATGCCAGCCCCCATTGGGAATCGAACCCGAGTCTCGCGGTTGGTTGGTGTAGTTAGGCGTGAAGATACTTTTTTTTATAAAGAAACAAGGTGGTAAGAATTTAATAGGGCTGTATTTTTATATTAAGTGGTTTACAAAGAGGTAATGTTTAAAGTTGTACCTATACCGTCAGTGCTCGATACGATCGTGTACGTTTTCCTTTAAATTTTGCGCACATGTCCTATGATCATGTCAAGAAAATAGCTATGCAACTTCCAGTAAAATCTTTTCAGTTCCAGTAAAAGCGCAAAACAATACATAGGCAAAAATGTCATTAAAATAGCAGTTTAGAATCTACCTAGAAATCTGTCCCGCCGCCTCGTTAGTCGAGTGGCTGGCGTACACGCCTAACTACACCAACCAACCGCTAGGCTCGGGTTCGATTCCCGGCGGGGGCAGGCATTTGTGTGATGAACATTTAGATGTCTGTATTTCCGGGTCTGGGTGATTATTAAATTTATTCTGGTATATTTATGTATTAGTGTCATTGTCTAACATCCAAAACAACAAAACTAAATTATTTACTTTGGGGGATAGATTTAAATTGTGTAACTTGTCCAGGAATATTTGTTGTTTGTTATTATTTTATTACTGTCTTAAGTATTTTCTCTGTCAATGAAATAACTCTTACAATTTTGTATTGGATAAGGATTTAAATAACTCTTAAATTAAATCGATGTGTGTTTACATAGACTCTTTTATTTTTCCTACTATCACTATATTATCGTCGCATGCTCCGTGAATTGAAAAGGGTTTTTACGTCCGTGTGTGCTTCTACCGTTATTATTACACCCCTTTTCACGAAACCTCGACTTCCACACTTGTTGCACATTGAACATATCTTCGTGACAAAAACTTTATTGAATGGGACAAAGCATCAGACGATTACATTCGAATATTTTCTAAAAGTAGTGTACTTTTTTTAAGCCCTGGCGGAAAACAAGGGGTGTAATAAATTTGACGTATCTTTGTGATTGTGGTGTGCGTGCGTGTTTCATCATAACTCCTAAACGAATAGACCGACTCTGAAGCGGATTTTTTATTTGAATGTTGATTTGATCCAAATGTCTACATTGGTTATATGTTTAGTTCGGGTTTTGTTTTTTTTTTAGTTTATTCTATATTTTTTTATAGATATTCATGCGTTGTAAATCACTCAGGACTTCTAGTGCTCCGTCCTCTCCCTATCGTAAGATGCGACTAAAAGGGGGGTTGCGGCTGTGACTCAAACAAGAAGACTAGGTCTTTTTCTGGATGATTCTGCGGGCAGGTATGAGGGTACTAGCAGTGCGTTCTTCGGAAATCCTGCGGTTACTCCATACGCACTGAGCATGGTCACTTAGAAGTTTTAGTCGGTAGGATTTCGGTATAACCCATCACTTCTCCTGACAGCAGAAATCCGAGGGGAAATCCCTCCCCTCTTTTACAAAGAGGATTACCACCCAGGTCCAATTTATCGACATACCTACACCATCTATGGTGTATAGGCTATGGTAGTCTGTCCATCAGGAAAGCCATCCAAGCCCAGCTTGTTTACTGTCTTATAACATAAAAAAAACAAATTTTCAGATCTGGATCCAATTTGAAGGAGCTGGTTATAAGTAAGTCGCTTCTGTGGTCTAGTGGTTCAGTTGTTGGACTTGACTGCTTGACGTCCCGGGTTCGAATCCCAGGTCGGGCAACAAAAAGAAAATTGGAATTTTCTAATTAAAAAAAAAACGTTGCTCGGGATTGGGAATGTGCCCGGTTGGCGATAGGCTTGTCACCTATCACATTGTGGGACTTAGTGTCTTCGACTGGTCGTGGGTGCCCTGGTTATGCCTCTGCCTACCTCTTCGGGGATATGGGCGTGAAAATACTGGTTGTAAGTAAAGTTGGAAACATACTATTGGACGCAGCTGACAGCCGCGACTCACGTGGTATCTAGAAAACAAAAGTAGACTGAGGCGTGCAAACTATCGGACGTAAGTCGCGGACTTGACCTTGAGCACTCGGACGTCCGGGAGATATCTGACACGCTGAATGTTTATGTCAGACGTAAGCGTCCGCGGACGGTATGTACTTATCAGTCGTGGCTGTAAACCGCGGCTAATAATATGTTTCCGGCTTATTCGTTAAAAGAAATTAAAGTTAGTCACATAACCGGGTAACAAATATAAATCCGGGGAAACTAAGGGTAACATTTCACGATGAGATCACTTGGATATTATCCGAGTGTGGTGTCAAGAGTCTCCGAAACCGTTTGTATGAAGAGGGTTATGAATGTGAAGGAAGCCAGACAGGTTTGTCAGGATCTTGAGGTCTGGCACTCAATACTCTCTGCCTACCCCGTAAGGGACTTGGCGTGAAGATATGTAGTAGTAAATCAGTAGTTTTTTTTATGTTATAGGTGCCTACCTAAACAAGTTTGCCTAAACAAGCAGACGGATTTCCTGATGGTAAGAAATTTACGCCATCTAGAGAAACCAAAGATGATAATGGTGCTTTGCCAAGCTGAGGTCAGGATACTCAGGATCAGGATACCTCCAACAAAAGTAAGTTTACCGGCTACCTTACCCTCCGAAGTGGAACACGTCATGACGTTATGGCGGCAGGAATAGGTAAGGCGGTGGTACCAATCCGGGCGAGTCGCTGCGAAACTCTACCACCTAGTCAGATGTCACGGGTGTTAGTGATGATAAGCCTATGGTCGCCTTTTACGAGCTGCCTGGCAAGAAAGGCAGATGGTCTATTTTGCAAAGGAGCCCGGACCAACCTTATTCTTTTGGGAAAATTCGAATCGTCGTGTCCTAGACATAATACTATGTTCACCGACACTGGCTTCGTAACTGCATATTCACAAGCATTTCAGAGCTTAATTATGAGCAGTCGCGAGGGGCGCCAAGTTAAATTGCAATCTAACCGCTGCGTTGGAGACCATCTCAGGTATTAATGGAACTTATCATGTATAAATACAGCTGTCTGGTTCTGAACTTTGCATATTTGTACCAATATTGCTTAAATAATGTTGACACTTTTGTTGAGGTCTTTCAATAAAACAAATCTTGCTTATATCTTTAAATATATTTACTGATTCAAAATTGTACGACGACTGTGGCCATCTTGCCACAACGAAACTATTTAGAAAGAAAGAAAGAAAGAAAAATATTTATTTGCGGAATATGAGTGTTACAAAGATGTTACAAAATTATTTAAGCGTTTCAACATATTCTACCAACTTTATAAAGTTTTTTAGTCGACATCAATACTTCTTTTAGCGGTCAACATGACATTCAAGCGGATATTCAGAAAATTAAATTAACAATATCAGTACCGGCAATTACTTTATGCCATTACAAATGGTTTAAATAATAGCTAAAATAAATACTTGATTAATAAATACAATCCGATGTACAACTAAGACAACATGATATAATTTAGTATAAAAAGACAGATACACTGGATACATTCATGATTGCCAACACTTTGAATATCCATTGTTGATTACTTTTAGTTTTGTTTTTTTTTTCATATCTAGAATATTTTTTTTATATTTTTTTTCAAAACTGCTTTTCGATTGTGAATAGAATTTTGTACTTTTAATCGGCAGCGGTGTTTGAGTGTGTGTGATAAATACTGCACTTAATCAGTAGAACTGCATAGACCACCTCGGAATCAAAACCTATCTTTTACAGAAAGAACTATCAAAGTAGGTTTGCTATTTGCTTAGAAATCGCATAACAAACATACGAAAAAAACTAGAAAAACTTGCAGTTGTATTCAGAACTTCATCCTTTTCGGAGTAGTTTCAAATGTAGAAAAAATATGTTAATATTATTTAGAGATTAGATTTCATTTCAAATAAGTGTAAGATTTGTGAGGACAAGTGAGATAAATAGGTGCTTAAATTCTAAGATATTAATTTTAATTGTTTTAAGTATATTTACTATTTATATTGAGTGTAAACTAGTTAATTTGTTTTCTGTATTAATTTCAAAAATTGTACACCTTATAGGCAGAATATAGAGCTCGAATCGAATTTGTGAGCAACTAACCATATGCCTACATTCGAACAATAAATACATATTGAATTTGAAAAAGTTTTCTTGTGGCTGCAATACTTTTAGATGTGCCTTATATTTTTTTTTATGTGTAATATTTCTGGATAAACACGAGCTAAACATTTTCTAAACTAGATAATTATACAAAGTGTTATTTAAAATACAAAATAGGTTTACATTCAAGTTAAAAGTAAATCATCATTAATTTAAAATTAATTTAAATATCTGTATTAAAAATGCATCGCAGTACGCAGGTACGTCATTGTGTTTACGTAACATTTATACGTATTTCGGTTTTCGGAATTTTTTCAATTAAATAAATTTCATTGAATTTTTCAAAAAAATTATTCAATTTTAATGAAATAGATATCTTAACAACCTATTTGATTTTGAACACACTATTTGATTTCACCTAAATTATTGTGTTTTATTTCAGTTAGTTATCAATACATAAATATACATACCTATATACCTAAGCACGGTCATATATTAAAAAGTAATAAAAATCACCCAAATCCTATATTAGACAAATACATTCATCACATAATTGCTTATCCCTATTGGGAATTGAATCCCAGACTAGCAGATAAATTTAGAAGTTCGGCGTATACGTAGGTCTACCAAATTTCGAACGAACTTGGCAGGACTTAAACGAGTCGGGGCTGGAGTAAAGTTACAAAAAAAGAACATATGTTTTCGTTATATTTACTTATTTTATAATTTATATTAACATTGCAGCATCTAGCAGCATTGTCGGCGGCTTGACAATAGGAGCAAGCGAAGGCGGGAAGTTTGACTGTATTAATTTATGATAGTTTCTTTATATAAAAAATCACAGATGTTGTTGCGTTCCTCGAACTTAGGGGTTTAGCCATTATTACCAGTGTCCTTCGGGTATTCCGGAAGGGTGAGAACCCTACGTGTTCACAGTCGCCTCGGCCAATGAGACGGGAGCAAAATATAATATAACTAGCAGTTTCACGCAGCTTCGCCTGCGTAACTTGGCTTCTACTATACCGATTTGGATGAAACAAAGCCTATGTCACTCGTGGATAATGTAGCTTTCGAATGGTAAAAGAATTTTTAAAACCGGTCCAGTAGTTTTTGAGCCTATTCATTACAACCAAACAAACAAAGTTTTCCTCTTTATAATATTACTAGTATGATGTAGTAGAATTATAGTAATGCTAACATACATACATACATACATACATACATACATATCTTCACGCCAAGTCCCTTACGGGGTAGGCAGAGAGTATCGAGTGCCAGACCTCACGATCCTGACAAACCTGTCTTGCTTCCTTCACATTCATTACCCTTTTCATACAAACACGCCGGTTTCGGAGACTCTTGACACCACCCTCGGATAATATCCGATTGATTTGATCGTGAAATGTCAGCCTTGGTCTCCCCGGGTACCTACATCCATCCACATTCGCATTGTATATCTGCTTTGTCAATCTTTCATCTGTCATTCTTTCCACATGCCCGAACCAGCGGAGCATGCCCTTTCGCATTTTAACACCAACACTTTCTTTCGATCCCACTCTTTCTCGGATCTCACAGTTACGAATGCGGTCAGCGAGCGTTACACCACAGATTTTCCGTAGTGCTCTCATTTCGACCGCATTTATCCTACTTTCATGATCTTTCTGACATACCCAACTCTCGCTTCCATACAATAACGTTGGGATAAGCACAGAATTATGCAAAGCGAGTCTATCCTTGCATAATAAAATACTACTTTTAATGTCTAATGCTAACAATAGACATTAAAAGTAGTATTATAATACGAGTAGAACTAGTAAAACTTTTAAACTAGTCCACCAATATGTGGCCGAACAATAGAATTAATGAGAACAATAGAATGGCTGTTGTGAAATAAAAATAAAATAGATTATTTCACCAATGGTCTGTGTTTTTTTTCATTTTTATTTGTGTAATCGTCATATGTATTGACCACGTAAACTTATCGACTATAATATTATATTACCCATGTCATACAAAATATATGACATCACAGAGAAAAGCTAACTCTTATTTAAAAATTCTGCGGCCTTATGATAGTGATTTTAAATAACTTATTATAAAAAAAATACGGTATTTTTTCATAAAAACGTTTTTTTATCGTGCTTTGTTTTCAATTATGGAATTATGAACTGAAGCTAAAATTACCGATTTTACAAAACCGTGTTAGAAATGTAATTAAGAAAGTTTACGTTCAGTTTTTTAGTATTTTTTAAGTTAAATATCTTCACGACCATATTCCCGAAGTAGTTGGCAGAGGCATAATCCTCGACTAGCCGAAGACACTAAAGCCCACAATGTGATAGGTGGCAAGCCTATCGCCAACTGGGCACATATCCAACCGCAATACATTTTTTTTAAATAGAAAATGGGAAATATCACATTTTATTTTATTTTTTATTTAAATAATATCGCCACATCACAAAAACAAAGTCACTTTTCGATGTCTGTCCCTATGTTTGCTTAGATCTTTATAACTGTGCTACGAATATTATATTTTTTTTACAGACAGTAAGTATGTTTGAAGAGGAAGGTTTATAAGTATAATTATATAGAAGTATGTCCACCCGTGGAAGCTGGGACAGACTGCTAGTATAAAAAATATATAAACAAAAACATAAAAATAACCGTAGTGGCCTGAGCCTTAACCTAAAGCCACATTAGAGATGTTACTCTTAATAAGGAAATAAACGTCCTGTTGATTCTGTTGGGAAATTCCCATGTTACGTAAATCTAAGTATTAATTTCACGAAACCCGGACCGGGATCTGTCCCTGGCGTTTGTTACATTGCTGGTGATTAAAATAGTTTGGATAAATGATTGGGGATATTTTCAAACTTGTTACAGTAAATAGAAGAAGAGAGAGAGAAGAAGAGATGTTTGTTGTCTCGTTGGTCGAGAGGTTTGTGTACACTGTACATGCCTAACTTCACCGATCAACCGCGAGGCTCAGGTTCGACGGTGACAGGCATTTATGTGATAAACTTAAGTGTCTGAATTTCCGAGACCTAGTTTTTATTAAATGTATACTGATATGAATATTTATAAGTGTTTGTTTTTATGTGAAAGGTCAAGGTACAAGGTGCAAGTTTGCCGGCTACACCCTACTGGCTACCCTCCGGGCTGGAACATGACAAAGTCATTATGGCGGCAGGAATAGGTAAGGCGGTGGATCCCTACCAGGGCAAGTTGCTGCGCAGCACTCTACTACCAGTGGTTTTTCTAAATTAAGTCTAAGTTCTTAGAAACTTTCGCTTTTAATATCTTTATTTTCATCATTGATTCCATACATTTGATTTGCAATTTGCAAAAATTAAAAAAAGAACAAATACTTAATCCTATTAATATTATAAATGCGAAAGTTTGTATGTATGGATGTATGGATGTTTGTTACTCTTTCACGCAAAAACTACAAAGCCGATTACGATGAAATTTGGTATGTAGGTAGCTGAAGACCCAGAATAACATATAGGCTACTTTTTATTCCGGAGTTCCAGTGGGATTGGGACTTACGCGGGTGAAACCGCGGGGCGCAGCTAGTTATTCAATAAATATTCCATGAGGTAGTGTCATTTGTACGCATGGGCACGTTGGGCAACATGGGCATAAAGTTAGTTTCAGTTCGTGTCTATGACAAAGAAATATGACGTAACAGAAGAATTTGACGCGAGACGTGAAAGAAAACGAAAAAAAAGAAAGAAAAAAATATTTATTTGCGGAATATGAATGTTACAAAGATGTTACAAAATTATTTAAGCATTCTTCCATATTCTACCAACTTGTAGTGTGCAAAAATTTAAATATCCACTGCCCTGTATCTCTTCGAATTCGAGATAAAAAAATAAAAATTGCCCTCTACCTCTCCGTAGAGATCCGAAATTCGTCCATTCATCTTATATAAATCCGAATTCTACATAAAGGACATAGAAATATCCGTTGCCTTGTAACTTTTCAAATTTTACATATAGAAAAAATCTGAACTCAGCAAGGCCTAACTTGAACCGCAACTTTCAGCGTGAAGACAATTAAGATTCATTTGTACACATGAGCACGTAAAGTTCGGTTCAGTTGAGTAAGTTTGTGTGTATGGGAGACTGTCGACAGTTCAAGTTGTTTACTCTCCAGCGATACACGTTCCGTACCACTTCCTAAGTTACCAACAAGTTTATCTGCTGGTATTACTTGTGTCTTGTTCAGTTCGAAGGTGTAGTGGTTGAATAGTACGAATTGTATTAATAGTATGTGTTACGGTTGTACAGTTACCAAATATACTTTTTTTTTCAAAAATTACCCACCACAATATTAATATTTTACTAGCTGTTGCCCGCGTGGTCCTACAGGAACACTGTTTTGTGATAAAAACTATTCTATGTGTTAATTCAAATTACCCTCTGTGTGTGTATCCTCTATGTGTGTGACCGTGTTGGTCCGGGCTCCTTTGCAGAATAGACCATGTGCCTTCCTGCCAGGCAGCTCATAAAAGGCGAACATAGGCTTACCGTCACTAACACCGTGACATATGACTACGTGGTAGAGTTTCGCGAGGCTCGCCTGGATTGGTACCACCTCCTTATCTATTCCTACCGCCATAACTTCATGACATGTTCCGGTTTGGAGGGTATGGTAGCCGGTAAAGCTACTTTTGCTCGAGGCCTAACATCTCGACCTCAGGTTTGCAACGCACCGTTACCACCTTTGGTGTCTGTAGGCGGCGTGAATTTCTTACCATCAGAAAATCCGTATGCTTATTTGCCTTTCTATAACATAAAAAAAAGAAAACAATTTACGTCTTCTTTTTCTGCCATTGTTGTCATGTAAGCAACATTACGATTTTAATGTTTACATTCTGAGTTGATAATTATGCTTTACAATTAGTACTTAATCGTTTAGCGCATAATTGGAGGGTCACATTAATGTATTAGAAACTTGAAAATATATTGTAAATTTTAATATTTTACTAAATAATTTCCGGAACTACGTAAGAACAACTTTGACGTGAAGCTCGAAATTGTACTCACTTTAATTCAGTTTCGCTAATAAAAGTAATTACTTTCTTCCTCTACGTAGACTTTTTTAAAACTGTTTAATAGCCAAAGTTTCTCACAATCGAATGATAACAAAAGTTTCACGTGTAAATTGCTAGATTGGCGTTTTTACAAATCGTTGTTACTGCCAGCTTTTGAGACGGCTTACGGCCAATATTAATAATCAATCCTAATCCAAAACTTGCTGTCCAAGATTAATATTTTGATCCATTTTTATGATATCGCTTGCCAATAACAAATCTGTGGACAGGATGACTATGGCAATCAGGTATAGGATAGGCCGGCGGATAAGCAACTATCTAGATTGCTTGAAATCCATCTTTAGAGAAATATTATTAACATTGACCGTTAGTCGCGTCGGACGGTTGACACTACATTTATTTGTGATGGTTAGGTATCAACAGATTTTGAATGGTACGACGTATTTTTATTTGTATTCATACTTATAAATTGAAAGTATTAGTTTGCACTTCTTTTTCGTTTGCAACGGATTGATACTATTCTACGGTATCATTTTTATATAGAGATGGTGAATCGTAAGAGACAGAAACTAATTTTAATCGCGATATGTAAGCGGTTATCCGTGTGTAACTCTTACACTATAACTTTAACCGAGTGTAGTCGCGGAAAAAATTCACAGCCTCATAAATAAACGTGGATTAAAGTACTCCAAGGTTTACATTGTCATAATCTGTATAAAAAAATAGTAAAGATTTTAATGTCTTTAGTGTATGTTTGTAAATAACATATCAAGTGTTTAAATACATTCATGTATTTGTAAAGTACTTGTCTTATGAAGTACCGACAGTAATCATTTTTTTATGTTGTTTCAGGTAAGGTGAAGTGGATTCTAAAAACTTCTCGTGTTCCTTCAGGTTTGTTATTGCATCAAAGAAAGAATACGGTTAAAATATAAATATATGTATTTCTATATAAATTTTGCTCCTGTTGTGTTAAAATTAAAACCTTTTGGTTAGTTTAAACTTTAATTTAAAACTACTTGTATATAATAAAAACACATTGTAGCGGATCTGATTCTGTGTCAAAAAAAAGTATAGCAACCTTTGAAAAACTTTTTGCACAATCGTCTTAATAACAAAGTAGTTGTAAACTGAGTTGTAGTAAACTGAGTTTTTGAAGTCTTTTCAACAAAAAAATGTATGTTGCTGAAAATCTAAAAATCAGAAATTGTCTACAATTCCTAGGAAATGGTGACAACAGTAATTGCGTATATGTTGAATGAGTACATGTCGCCCCAAAATAAGCATATGCTCGCATATTACGATCTGTCTGGTAGAAAGGCAGATGGTCTACTCTGCAAAACAGCCCGAACCAACACGTAGGAAAGACACCTGTGATATAAAAATGAATTACTAAATGTGTTGGTAAGTTCATAACTTCCGAGCGACTGTACCGATTTGGATAATTGTTTTTTTGTCGTGTTACTTATAAAAACAATACCTTATTTTTCCCATACAAACTGATAGAAGGAACGAAGTTCGCCGGAACAGCTAGTAATCAATACAACTAAGTAAGAAATAATCAATACAACATAGTTGATATCAAACGCATTCACCGACTGAAATGTCTTTTTAATTATACATAATTAACATTTTATGTTTCCGTCTCCTCTGAACTGGAGTCTGGATCTAGTGTCATAAATTTCTAAAATTGTTTTTAGTAATTAAAGTTATTATTCCTCCGAATATTTGCTATCAAAATAACAGTAACATGCTATATACACTTTGTTTCGTTTATGGTTGAGGGTTTACCGGATGTATTTACCTGATAAGGCTCAAATTCGATTCTTTTTTTTACTACAGTAGAAGGCAAACAAGTAGACGGATTTCTTGATGGTAAGAAATTCACGCCGCCTAGCGATACCAAAGGTGGTAATGGTGCGTTGCCAACCTCAGGCCGGGATAGGTAAGGCGGTAGTACAAATCCGGGCGAGTTGCTGCGAAACTCGACCACCTATGTAGTTTGATTAATGCTCGACTATGCTCGGCTATGCTCGACTTTCACTAGCTGCCTGGTAGGAAGGCAGATGGTGTATTCTGCAAAAGAGTCCGAACCAACATGGGGGAAAACTTAAGAAACACTTGTACGGTTTTACCTATCACTTGTAATCTATTTTTTTTATATATATATCATCGGAAGGCAAACAAGCAGACGGATTTCCTGATGGTAAGAAATTCCCGCCGCCTAGAGACACCAAAGGTGGTAATGGTGCATTGCCAACCAGATGCCGGAATGTTAGGGCTCGAGCAAAAGTAAGTTAACCGACTACCTTACCCTCCGAACCGGAACACGTCATGACGTTATGGCGGCAGGAATAGGTAAGGCGGTGGTACCAATCCGGGTGAGTCGCTGCAAAACTCTATCACCTAGTATGATGTCACAGTGTTAGTGATGGAAAGCCTATGCTCGCCTTTTACGAGCTATTATTAGTATATTCTACAAATATATAGTCTATTCTACAAAGGAGCCCGGACCAACACGGGGGAACCATTAATTCACTATCTGTTGCCTGCGGCTTCACCCGCGTTTTCACAGGAACCCGTTGTGCGATTGGGATTAAAAGTGGCCTATATTTTAGTCCAGGTCAAAATGTATTTATGGTCCAAATTTCAAACAAATCCGTTCAGCCATTCGAGTGTAAAAGAATAACAAACATCGATACGAATATACTCACAAACTTTCGAATTTATTCAGGCCATCTGCCTTCGGTTTCGCTTATTCTGGCGCCACCTAGGTCAAAACTTAGGTAAGCTAAGTAACAAGTAGTATTAAAGTTAAAAGAGTAATAATAAATTATGAGTGATACGTAAAACAGAACAAGTGTTTCTTCATTTAAACAAATAAAATAAATATACCAGTTAAACAATTGTGTAATGAAGAACTCTTTGTTATTTCTAATTAAGATGTTTTAGTCTTGCTTTGTTGTCAATAAAAAAAGCCCACGTTCAAGTTGCTGTTTAAAAAAAATGATAGTTCGTGAAATGAATATGGAACAAACTCAAAACCATTAGCTATCTTCTCTGTAAATATAATATCTATAAAAAATATTGAATTGCAACAAGGTAATAAAATGATTGGAGTCGGTTTCTTGCACCTTTACTGCACTTAAATTAAAGATAATAGTCATTTGCAAAATCCGGACATACATACATATACATCTTCATGCCAAGTTTCTTACGTGGTTGGCAGAGAGTATGGAAAGCCAAATCTCATCCTGCCTGGCTTCCTCCACATTCAGTATCCTTTTCATACAAACACAGCGAGTTTGGAGACTCTTAACACCACCCTTGGATAACACCAGAGCGATTTGATCGTGGAATGTCAACCTGAGTATCCCCGGGTACCTACATCCATCCACATTCGCATTAAATATCTGCTTTGTCAATCTTTCATCCGTCATTCTTTCTATCCGAACTAGCGGAGCCCTTTCTCATTTTTACACCAACACTTTCTTTCAATCCCATTTCCAATCAATTTTTGAATGTTTGTTTTATTACTTATAATTGTCATGTGTGTGTTGGGCTAGTTATACAAATCAAAAACAATGAATACTCTGCTTTAGTTGCTGCTTGGTTGTAGAATGTCAACCCAGCCAAATCCACAGCTTATACACAAACGATCTTAGTAAAATAAGAATATATTTCTATCCGATTACATGCGAAAATAAGCTGGTGTTTGGCACAGTAAATAGGTTTACCGAAATATATTTCTATAACGCTACGGAAAGGTACTTGACTTACATTTTTATGGCGGTATAAAGAGGAAACCGACGGAAATATCGATTTTATATACGTTTGAGTACTTTTCCATATGTAGAGCTTGTGGGAACACTTGTAAAAACAAGTGTTTAGTGTTTACTATTTTATCAGTGGGGGAGGTTAAATGTTATTCAATAATAATGAAGAAGTGTTCTACTATTTCATCACTGAGAAAGGTAAAACTTTCTATAGAAAGTAATCCTAAGGTGTTAAGTAATAATAAGGTGTTAAAGTAATGATAAGGTGTTAAAGTAATGATAAGGTGTTAGGTAATAATAAGGTGTTTTACTATTTTATTAATTACATATGTATTAATATGTGAAACAAAAACTTTGGACACCTTTTTACGAAAATTGCGCCGACGGAGGAGTATGAAATTTTGCACACTTATAGTTTATGTGTAGGAGAAGTGCAGAACGCTAATATTTTTAATGATAATATTTACAAAGTACTTTAAATCAATAAAAAAAAGCATGACCCACACTACCATGTATTTGACACACACAAACAAATAGATTGATGATAACGATAAAAGACATAGATGTCGCACTAAAAAGTTTGGATACAAAGCAGTTGGTCTTGAGAAATGAAGATGGCGTTCTTATCAATAAGATATTAAAATTTATTATGCTCGAATTTAGACGAACGGACGACCACTAGTACATAGAAATACTTAAATAGATAACATAATAAATGTAAGTAACCACCAGACCCGGAATTGTAGACTTCTACGAGTATATGTTCATCACAGACATTCCTGACCCCGTCGGGAATTGAAACCGGGCTTCGTGGTTGGTCTTTGAAGTTAGGCGTGTACGATAGCCCCTTGACCAACAATGTGACTGCGGTATACAAATCAGTAGGGTTACTCTGGAATCTCGATATCATGCGAATTGGAAATTGGAATGGTAAATTTCATTTTAGGTGGTTTGAACACGGTACTAGCGGATTATTAACAATTAGTTATAAATAAATTCATCGAATCCGATTAAAAGATTTCTTATATTTACTACTCGTACTAACTAACTGTTAATAATTCGCCTGTATTGTGTTCAAGAGTACATTAAATAACATAATTGATTCCAGTTTCCAATACTGTATGAATCTAGGTTCAAGAGTAAGCCTCCTGGTCGTGTTCTTAGAAAATTTTTCCACGTAGAAAATTAAATTAATTTAATTATTTTTTTCCCCGTGTTGGTCCGGGCTTCTTAGCAGAATAGACCATCTGTCTTCCTGTCAAGCAGCTCGTTAAAGGCGAGCATATGTGTACCGTCACTAGCACCATGACATTTGACTAGGTGATAAAGTTTCGAAGCAATTCACCCGGATTGGTACCACCGCCTTATCTATTCCTTCCGCCATAACGTCGTGACGTATTCCGGTTCGGAGGGTAAGGTAGCCGGTAAACTTACTTTTGCTGGAGGCCTAACATTGGCCTCCAGCAAAAGTAAGCTCGACCTTAGGTTGGAAACGCACCATTATCACCTTTTGTGTCTCTAGGCGGCGTGAATTTCTTATCATCAGGAAATCAGTTTGCTTGTTTGCCTTCCAATATCATAAAAAAAATTGTAAACCATATTAAAATTGATTCAATGTGTTTTCTATGATGCCTTTTAAACCGAAAACCAGATGGAACATCAAAAAATGTCTTAGATGTGAGGTATAAGCTAGTCTGAAGTACCCTTATATGTACATAATAACGTCAATTCATACAATATTCAGTATACGAGTTCACGTAAAACGAGAAGGACATAGGCTAGGACAGCATGACCTGACCCTCACAGGTTGAAGATCATCTGAGTTCAAGATGTTTGCTTTCCGAAATATTTGGCCTTTTTCAAATACAGCTTAATCCATAACTGATATTATTAATGTGAAACTTTCTTTTTTATGACCTGAAAGCTCGTAATAGTCTAATATTAAAACCGAAAAAATCACAACTTTTTTGCGTTACATTAAGATATCAGGAATACAATTTTAGTTTATTTTTACGACGTTTTATATTAATTTTTTATGATATGGGAAGGCAAACAAGCAGACGGATTTTCTGATAGTAAGAAATTCACGTCGCCTAGAGACACCTAAGGTGGTAATTTTGCGTTGCCAACCTGAAGTCGGGATGTTAGGCGTCGAGCTAAAGTAAGTTCATGTCTACCTTATTATCCTTCGAACCGGTAGGTATTCACTTTAAATGTTTTAGACATTGTTTTTTATTTTAAAATGTAAAAGGAGTTCTGACGTGATTAATAAATCGAATTACATATAGTAACTTTTGTATGAAGTAATTAGTAATTATTCAAAGTCACAAAAAAACACACATACAAACAAACATTTTTGAAATTTGGACGCTGTGGTGATAAATTCCTGTTACGTTTTTACGGGTAATCCAATTGACCGATTTTGATGTAATTTGATGTGCATATAGTTAAAGACGCGCTTTAAAACAAAGAAAACTTTTTTCAAAAATCAGCATCTATAAACTAACATGGCGATAAAAGAATTATTTTACCGATCGCATCATACAAGATTGTTTTATATCCAACAACAATAACTAGATATGGTTCCAAGACGGGTATACACAAACCTGACAAGACCTATATGTAATATAACCACAAATAATCTCGATCACGTCAGCTTTCATACCAAAAAATCAGGATCAAAATCGGCCCATCCATTCAAAACTAATGATGCTATAGAGAGGCACACATATTAAAAAACAAATTTTTCCTCTAGATTTTTAAAAAACTGTTTAATGCATCTTATTAATGCACCGTTTTAGATGACTGAGGAAAGGAATTATGTAACTTTTTTTATGTTTCTTGGTCTATACTCATTTAAGAAAGAAGGAAATATTTCAAATGTTTGTGATTTGTACTAATATTAAATGAAAACTTGCAGTGTCAGTTGCACGCCTCAATTGTAGGTCCTCCAAGTTTTGTGAAATTTGAGGAAAAAGAGAAAACGAGTAAACAGTTTGTGGTGAATTTCATAAGAATATAGCTCTTACGGTTTAAGAAAATTTTGATTTCATATATAAATTCCGGATGTAGCCGGAATTTGTACTGGCACATCCCAGTATCAATTTAAAGAAAAATGTTTTATTAGTTTAAATTTTGATAAGATGAATATAAAACACCGTATAAAATAAACCAATTTTTGTTTATCCTGATTACTTAGTATCCCTAACGCAAAACGTTGTGATTTTTTCGGTTTTAATATTCGATAAAACTCAAACACAACTGATTAGGTGGTAGAGTTTCGTAGCAACTCACACGGATTGTTACCACCACCTTACCTATTCCTGCCGCCATAACGTCATGACGTGTTCCGGTTTGGAGGGTAAGGTAGCCGGTAAACTTACTTTTGCTCAGGGCCTAACATCCCGGCTTCAGGTTGACAACGCACCATTACCACCTGTGGTGTCTCTAGGTGGCGTGAATTTCTTACTATCAGGAAATTCGTCTGCTTGTTTGCTTTCCAATATCATAAGAAAATAAAACATCGTAAAAAATAAAATAAAATTGTACTTCTGATAACTTGATGCAAAAACGTTGTGATGTTTTCGGTTTTAATATTCGACTAAACTCAAACGATATTTTGCTTTTTAAAAAGGAAAAATCTGTATATTATTTTTAAATGTTTACACGGTGATTGAGAGGAATTTAATTAAAAGTGGAGTTCCAGGCATGTTACCAATTTGGTTACTGTTTTATTAAATATTGTAAAAAGTATTTTACTTTTTCCAATAAAGACTAATGTGCGCTATTCGTTGCCTTTGATCTCATTTATTTACAAACATAAAAAACTGATTTAAAAGTATTTAAACTGTATGCCTTTCATATATGAAAATCTTCTTCAAATCTATTATTTTTTAAATTTCAAAAATGTATGTCAATTTAATTTACTTGACCAAATTTTGAGCACAATTTTGTTAAATAATTTCAATTCGACATTATTACAAATACAATAGAAGTTTACAAATCATAATTTGCATGCAGGATTATAGCAAAATAGTTAAAGATCTGTATTTAATTAATAAGACCTGAAGGGTTACCCTATAATATGCAAGTAAATAATTATTATTTTCATTATGTTTATATGTTTCTATAAAAATGAACAACTAAGTTGACATCGATTTTTTACGACTTTTGCAATTACTGGAAACTAATGGCCAATAGAGCTGTTATAATATCCTAGAAAGCACCAAACGTTTGGGGTTCCTAGCTAAAATTACTTTAGTAACCACAGCAGCTGCTACTTTCCCAAGACGTCTGAAATATTTGATCGGAAAATGACCTGTTACTTATGTTGAATTTTAAAACCGCTTTTGTAGCAAGTTTGCTTAACAAGTGCTATTATGAATCTTTTGTATTTTTGTTGATAATTTTATCTTCTATTTTTCGCTTATGCCTTAAAAATCTTGCTTTATTTTATTGTATGACAATAGAATTAACGATATTGCTAATTACTACATAGTAGAAACAAAGGCGCTTCCTCTGTGCCTATGTCCCTTCGTCCCTTTGTATTTTTTTTATGATATTGGAAGGCAAACAAGTAGACGGATTTCCTGATGGTAAGAAATTTCCGCCGCCTAGAGACACCAAAGGTGGTAATGGTGCGTTGCCAACCT
>NJDD01002038.1:137810-163839 GCA_002245505.1 Calephelis nemesis | reverse complement strand
TCTTAGTTGGTATGGGTAAGTATTTAATTATATATAAATAGATTTTATCTATCTAAAACTTTGCATAGTTAAATTTTATCTAAAGATGGTATGGTACAAATTACATTAAAATAATTTGCTGTTGTTTTATTTAAAAAAAAAAGAAGTATTAAAGTACATATTAAAATACGTACTTTTTGTCTAGACTTCTTGGTAACTACGATTTTTCCTAGTGTGTTGTATAATTATTATTCCCTAAAAATAAAGTTGGTATCACTGCCCCATACCATCACTGAATGAACTACCACAGACACGAAAATTTGTAAAAAGTGCAAAATACATTGCGTTCTTCTCTTCGGTTGTTTCTAAGAATATCTAATGAAGCAGCAATGTAGCTAGATTCGCAACAAAATCACTCAATTTAAGAATCGTGGTCGAAACTTACTTTACTTTGTTTATTAAGAAAAAGCAATGAAATGTTGGTAAATATGAGTAAAAAACATCCCTTCTTCCATAAAATTAATTTTTAGTCGTATTTCTGCACAAAACCACCGAACAAGACGGCATTTAAAAAAATATTGGATGTGATTTTGTCGCAGCGTGACTTAGGTAGGTACGACTGAGGCCCGTCAAGGGGCGCGAATCAGGAATGGGAATTGCGATACTTCTAATCAGATTTGGCGATGCGCCATGCCCCCGCTTGTATTTAAAAAAAACCTGTTATTTTGATATTACATACAGACAGATATCGACAATTCAATTTTATTTATTTGTATGAAAAACTTACTACTACTACTTAGTTAGTTACTACTTAGTTATAACAAAATTGTTATTAAACTTATGCACGAACCTTTGCATTTTGCATGTGCTTTTTAGATGATCCATGATTCTTCAAATCTCCGTAATGATTCCTTAATATTGAACCACACAATTTACACTTAGCTACTGAACCAGCAGTGCTTTCCACAACTTGCAACCAGTCCTTTAAACCTGGATCACGTAACCAAGAATCCCGAAACTTCTGAGTGTATTGTGGTTTAGGCATAATAATTAGATTTTTTCCTAACGCTCCGAATTATCCGATATCAAAGTTTCAAACTGAACTGAACTGCCGCCGCATTGTTAATGTCAATAATGAATAAACATAGACAAACCTTTAGAAACAAATCAATCTAACACATGACAAATAATTTACGGGGAATCCCCGAAACCTACTATCATAGTTATATGGTGTTGCCACCATAACTAAAAAATGCACTTGTTTTAAACGTTGTTTCATAACTAAAGTATTTATATAAATTATTTTAGAAGTAATATCGTACTTTACCACTAGCTGAAGTATTCTAAACCACTAAAAAAATCCACTAGCCACTAAAAGCCAAATTTCACCACTAAACTGGGAGTCCAAACCACCAGTTTTAGTGGAAATTCCACTAAGTTGGCAACGCTGCATTTTGACAGGTAAGTGTCATGGCGTGAATCACGCCATGACACTTACCTGTCAAAATGCAGTAATCTCATTGGTCACACTAAACTTAGCGTCTATGGATTGCAAGTTGTTAAAAATCTGACGGGTTTTGAAATAAAACGGAAGATTTGAAGGCTATTTACTCTGGATCTGGCTGACTTAAGCTTAAAATTTGTTAGTTAGTATACAGTACTCAAGAAGCCGAATCCATAGAGTATAATATCGCATTTTTTTAAAAAAGTGGATCTGGCGGGTATAGATATATAGATATACCACAAAAGTACTCTACGAGAACGGAACTACAGGTACTGTCAAATCTAAAAATATAGAGTTACGGCCAAAAATACAGTAGATATTTTAAACTACCTACCTACTTAAGTAAATTTTAGTTAATGTCACCTTTGTAATTTGTTTAAGGCTATACGCTCAATATCACGCTTTTTACTCGGAAGTCGGAACTATTTTATTTTATGCGTAATGCACTTTATATCTTGATTTGCAAAAATATTGAATTATATATCATTATCATTATTATCATTATCATTATCAATATATATATGATAAAACTAAGTTGATAAAATTTGCGTGCCGAAAAAACTTAAAAAGGATTCCCGATACGATAAAGGGACTTATATATTGCAATAGCCCTTTATCCCCCCTTGAACAAGAAAGTTCCCGTTTTAAAGCGATAATGGTTTCGATTTATGAAGTAATTAAAATAACGTTAACAACGCAAAAATCTGGTTCCCTTCGACCGCAGTCGCATTCGCAGACTGGTGAGGTCATGTCTTGTACTGGATACCAAAGAGTGAAGTAATAATATGGAAACCAGATACGACTTGGCGTGACAACAAATGAAGCATATTTGCGGACTGTTTTAAATTGATGTTTAAGGACGTACATTACAATTTGGCTAGTCCATTCCATTCTGTTGTTGGTGGTAATATAGCTTCATCTGTAAACTCACAGATGCACTTCAGGCTAAATAATCAAAATCTTTGTCATAGATTTTTGAATTGAGTACTCCTAGTGGAGTGCATGACATGCTGGCAACCCTGCATTTCCGGTATCTATAATTATTATTATTGGGGATTTACTGTTTCTTTTATACGACTTTTTACTTTGCTTCTTGGTAAATTCAAAGAGGTATAATTCAATACTACATAAGAGGTAAATTATTTAAAAAAATGTGTGGATGTTTCAAATAGCGTTGTTGATTACGACGATCTTCCTACCGCGTACATTAAGGTTTTCTAGCAGTTCTGATAATTTGTTGTCTCCAGTACGGACTCAACTGGCCTCCAGTCTCCATTTTAAAAACTAAGTATCCTCGAAATCGTGTGGACAGGACTAGTGAGTATATCTTCATGCATGAGTCAATAAATATCACAGTAATTATTTAACTCGGGTGGATAAACTTGGGATAAACTAAGTAAGTCACAAATATTACAATCTTCCAGGTATAAAGGTAGGCTTACAATGTTAGACGGTAAATTAGTAGGTACTTTTTTTTTGTACCTAGTTTGACTTTTTTTACACGTCAAATTGGATAATAATTGTTGATAACACAAGTTCTATTATGAACTTATTATTGAATGGCTTAATAAGAATCGTTATTCATTCAAATTCGAATCTCTGTTTTATAATTTATTTATTGTGTGTGAGAGAGATTATCTGGTGAGTACAAATTTCAAGATTAAGGTATTTTTTTTGAGGTAATTAATTGATATCAATAATATGTATTGTTTTAGCATTTTAAGAAATTGTAGTCCACATAAAAGTAAAAAAGATATAAACACATTTATTTGTTAAAATTAAATCTCTAATTTTATTTGTGCTAACAAATGCTTGTCAGTGTTTTCATTGTTTTAATTATTAGTAAATTTAAATAATTGTAAAATACTGTTTTGCTAATGTAGGTAGGTAAGTACCAATATATTTTTACTTTGATATGAGATTTATTATTTTCACTGTTCAAAGCTGTGAACCTAATGCATAGTTATTTAATCATAAATATATTGTGTATCTGATTTCAATAGGTACATACTTACCTTATTGCTTGCAGCTTACTGAACATTTTAATGGTATTTAGTATAGGTAATCATTTTACAAATTGTACTCTTAGCAGCAGGCCATAGAAGACAAATGTACCAATGTTTGTCACAACAGTTTATATCATGTTGGATTGTGGTTGCATTTCAAACTCAATATCTTTATTCATTATTAAAACTATGTGCTTTTTTATCTAAGTTAATATTGGAGTTTATTTTATGCTTATCTAGGATTATTTAGTTATTAATATCTATTTTGCTTATATAATTGACACAATCCTTTGAAAGTGTTATGCTATTTTCATGGGTCAGGTTATAGAAAGCTTATTTACTGGTTATAATAAATTGTAAGTCTTCTTTTATGAGATAGATCTGGGAATAAGCACACAGGTCTACTGATGGTAAGAAATAACATATAGACACCATAGATATTACAGGTCCGTTGCTGTCCTGCGGCCTGGGTGTGAGGCCTAATGTGCAAGTCTACCGGCTACACTACCCTTCATACCAAAACATGACCAAGTTATTATGGTGGCAGGAATAGATAAGGAGGTGGATCTATACCCAGGCAAGTTGGTGCTCAGCACTCTACAACCATTTGTCTTTTTAGTACTGACCAATCAATTTAAACTAGTGCTTGCCTCTTACTAGCTGCCTGGCAGAGAGGCAAATGATCTTTTCTTCTCAGTGGCCTGGACCAAACTGGTAACAGTCTATAACAAACAAATTCTTATTATTTGTTTATCTGTATAGCAGGTCTACTTATTAATACATATATCTCTTTATTAGATAAATGCCCTTGCCCTTTGTACTTTTGTTTTTTTTTCTTTTTATGTACCTTTGTAGTCTTTATTGTATATCGTCGAGTTTATAACAATATTAGTGCAACATCCAACATTTATTTTGTAACTATACATCAACTACCATAATATTATAAGCAATAAAAACATGTTGCACAAAAAACCATTAACATTTAAAACACAATATTGTTAAAAATTGTATTATTTCCAGATACAATGTACTGCCAAGTTTGTGGAGATGTTGATGAGTACTATGACGAAAGCGCTGATGTTCAGCATGAAGCTACACCTAAGCATATATGTAACTTGATTTTACAAAACTACAAGGAGAATAAGTAAGATTTGTTGGTTTATTTATCAACTCTCAATGGAAAACAAGGGTTGTTATGAGTTTGATATATCTGTTTGTGTGTCTCATTGTCTGGGATATCATGACTTTTGAACTTTGGATGATAATATTTTCTATTTGTTATGCTTTTAATTTTTATTTCTTTTGTTAATTTTGTCAACTATTTTATTTTAAATATGCCAACAAGATAAACTTGAAATTGTTAATATTACTCTTTTTACATGGTAAATGTCTCAATTTTAGCCATTAATATTATAAAAAGTGAGCAAACAATACAAAAATATTAAGTCTAGAAAAATATTATTACACTACTACTATTAATAGTCACACAGGGATTTGTAAAACTTTTGCAGGTTAATGTATACTGTCGTAATTTAAGTGCTTAGCAGTGTAGTATTGTCTGAATGTTTGCTGTCATAATAATTGTCATCTAATATTACTTCCATGCTGCTATACATTGGTATTCAACTGTTGATTGGGGTATTCAACATCTGTCATTCCGCATCTTGCATATCAAAGTTTTTAGTTTGGATGTATAGGTTTGAATTCTGCTGCTTTTGTTTTCAGCCTGTCCAGACTTCAATGTGTATTGTGTTCAGATATAACATTAAATAACAGCCATTTTGTCTATAAATGTATACCAATGAAAGTACACATTACACAAAATCTTATAATATATGTTATTTGCTGACATAATGGGATCTGAAACATAATACTGTCTAGGAATATTTTTTTTTATTCGTATTTCTTTCTTCTTCAACATACTAATGAGTGATTCCAATTTCACCTTATCTTCTAAGGTCTCGATGTATAAGTTCCATTAGTATTGTGATCATAATATACTGTCACTTGATACACAACACCACACTAGTTCATACGGCCTTGTCATTTTAAGCCTACTTGTTATATCTGTGATATCAAGAAATTGGATTGGTTTGATGTTCACTTCATGGTGAAGTTTATGGCGATGAGCTTTGACATTTTTTTTAAATGTCACTTACAAACTCCCTGATAAAGGTCATTATTTCTTATACACCAGGGTGTATTTGTAATGTTAGTACTTTGTTTTAACCTTTTTTGACACTGTAATTGTCTTTTTGGCATTTATGTATAAAAAAACATCACCTACGGATAGGTCGGCAAGGCACAGAGTGGATTAAAATACATGTCATATTTTCTTTCATTTGGGGATGTGAGTGTGAAGATATTTCTTATTAAAATTTTAAATAAAGGCAATATTTTCTTACAGGAGAATATTTTTAAAAAATCGAGATGGTATCATTGTTTTATGTAATGCTAAGAGTGAAGAACTAGAAGATGCAAAAGTAACTAAAATTGAAAATACAGATTCACCAAAAATTAGGATTTATGTAAGTATCTACTTACTTTATTTAAAGCTGTAGACATATTCAGAAGTTAGAATCCATATATTCTCTTTACTATTGAATAAAATCCGTAGTATGTAGGAAGAAACTTTTGATGCAAGGAGTATGTTTGAGAATTATATGGTTTTTTAAATTTAAATGCAGAAAATCTGCTTAAATGCTTAACTAATAACAGTTTCGAAAACAATTATAAGAATGAGGCCTACATTTAAATGTGAAGAAAACCATAGTAATGACAGTAGAAAAAGACAGACAGGTTGTAAGAGTATTGGTAAGATGTGGTTGTGGAACAAATGAAATCCCTACTAATATTATAAATGCGAAAGTAACTTTGTCTGTCTGTTACGCTTTCACGCCTAAACCAGTAAACCGATTTTGATGAAATTTGGTACAGAGATAGAACAGAACGGAACCCTGAGGAACAACATAGGCTACTTTTTATCGCAAAATGGGTAAAAAGAGGGGATGACTGTTCATATGTAAATTCGTCATTTTTAAAGCTGTAACAGTGAAACTTTGTATTTAGACACTTTACGTTAAAAGAAAGAACATAGGCTACTTTTTATCCCAAAAAAAATGAGGGAGAATGGGTAAAAAAAGGTGATGAATGTTCGTATGGAAAATCATTTTTTTGTTTGAAAGGGTATATTTAAGAGGTGGTCCCATGGTCAAAAGGTCAGGATCTGATGATGAAATCCTGGGGAAATCGACGGAAACTCTAAAAAAGTGATGATCACTTGCTAGCATTCAACAATGGTCACTCCATACTCAGACTCAACAGACTTGTGGAACAGACTGACTGTTAAATGTCTTTGAGGGATTTGGAGATATTTACTCAAAGTAGAATCATTTTCAGAAGGTTTAATAGGAATGTTTTTGTTAACGCAGGATTCTATTATGACCACATGTTACAGTATAAAAATCCTCCTTCAATATTAATTGAAAAAATTATTAAAAAATGTCAGCATTGTGATCCCTTAAAATTCAAAGATGAAACGCAGGGTTGTGTTAATGGTAACGTATTATTACTTTTGCTTGGAAAACCAGCTAAGCGGCTCAAGTCTCTTTTATTGTCTCTTCAATTCTGATGAATCTCAAAGATTTTTAAACAATATGCTCATATGCAATACATAATTGTTTTCAAGTGACGTCGTTTGGAGTAGGTAGACACATCATTGTGCCAGGATAATCTCCCACATTTTTCTATGCAAGGTCAAATTTATCACAGATTCGGTTCATACTAATATTAAAAAGCTGAAGAGTTTAATTTTGTTGATACAATTTCAAAATGTGAGTTTCTGAAGATATCCCCGAAGGTTTAGTTTCGCCTAACTGCACAATCAGAGCACTCACGTGTGCAATGCTGCTTTTCACAATTATTTGTCAGTTCAGATTAGGATTGTTGTCTAACTCCCATAACACAATCACATAATTTGCTTACTTTGGGGTTCAACTCATTTGTGTAACTTGTCCAGGAATTATTAATTTGCCTGATTAAGCATATTTATACCTATATATGGGTCGAACATGACCCACAGGCTGGTATCCTGAGAGCTCACAATTTGTGGGCGTTAGCTGTTCCTCCGTAGCAAGATCGGCTTGTTGATCAGCAATAAACAAGCCGATAAGACACACCTGCGACTGCACCTGGTTTTTACTTGAAGCATTGGATGCGAACCAATAAAACACAAGTCGCTCGTTTACCTATTGCGCTAGTTGCAATACTAATAACCAGAGTATCTACACCTCGTACATGACTTTTCAACATATTTGTTATATGTGATAAGAGAGAAAATTCAAACATACGGCTTCCTTGGTGAAAAGAGATGACTATGGCCTATAGACACCATAAATATTGTAGATGCGTTGCTACCTCATGGCCAAGGTGTTAGCGAATTGTGCAAGTTTACCAGTTATCCTATCCTCCGGAACGTCATTATGTAATTATTGCGGCAGGGATATAGACAGTAGATTCCTGCCCAGATAAGTAACATCACGGCACTACCATGAGTGGTCTTGACTTACCTTGTTTCACTTACGAACCTCCTGGCAGGAAGGCAGACGGTCTATTTTATATAGGAGACCCAGACCAACACCTACAACTTTAAAAAGTCATTTTTCTGTCACAAAATAATTTAAAAGACTTAAGTCTTCAGTTGAAGTATCAGGACTAAAGTATTGATTCAAGTTCTAAGCAATTTGATTAATATGGCTGAAAATGTTATCATGTACCCTTATTATTCAAGTTTTACTTTGTGGGATTATTACTTTTTATCACAGATATTGTTATAAACACAGGGCTACTTTGAAAGGACTAATCAAATTTTAATATAAGGAGGTAAAGGCTTATATCTCAGTGTAAGTATAAGTAGACAGCGGTGAAACTGCCTACAAGCCCTATCAATTCGACCCGTACGTGTGTAATATTTCCAGAACTGCCCAGTTTTTGTATATGTTAGTCTACATCACCACAGTGTAAACGTACCTAAGTAGATATCACCGTCGACTCGTCTCGTCTCGACGCGATACGCGTTACTGAGGGTCCTGTTAGGTTCACTTTGTCGGCTTGTAGGTGAGAGTGTGTATGTGTGGTAGGCAGCTTCATCACTGTCTACTTATGTTTACACTGTGCTGTATATAATATATTCCTCCCATTTCATCCAATATGAGTCAAGTATTAAAGTTTAAATTTTTTTGAATTTAGGTCAAGCCAAATCAAGCAGTCAAGTTTTCTTTTGACATTACAAATGACATGAGGAATGACGATATAATGGTTGTCGGAATACATTTGGCCCATCCACAGCCATTGTTTATAATGAATGATCACCCTTATATATTTGGAGAGGATCCACATATTTTACAGAAAAGTAAGTTTATAGCTTTTATTGCATTTCTAAGCTTAGTTTACACTATGGAACTATACGAGGGTCAAACTGAAAGTTCTTAGAAAATCAAAAACTAAGCATTCTAGCAAGTTATTAGTTTTGTTATAACTTTTCAAAATAGCGTCCATTTACATCAATACATCGCTGCATTCGATGGAACCATTGAGAAAAGCACCTTGCCCACTCGGCCTTAGGGGTCTCTTCGACGGCGTTTTGAAACGCAGCCACTGCTTCTTCGGCGTCCATAAAATGTTTTCCTCGAAGTTTTTCAGGACACATGAATTATGAAAGAAATTTTGATCCCCCATTTGGTCATTTCCGAGGTACTGGTTGTCGCCACTGTGGTCAAGGGGTTCAGTTGTTGGACTTGACTGCATGAGGTCCCGGGTTCAAATCCCGGGTCGGGCAACAAAAAGAAAATTGGGTTTTTCCAATTTTCTAATAAAAAAAATGTTGCTCGGGATTGAAAATGTGCCCGGTTGGCGATACTAGGTTTGCCAACATCACATTGTGGGACATCACAGTGTGGCCAATCCGTTCAAGATATGGGCGTGGAGATGCTAGTTTTTAATTTTTATTGCGTAATCCACCCATTCTTGCCTTTGAACCGTAGTCTGTACTCAGCAAACATTAGTTGCAGTTTTTTTTTAATTTTTCATTTAAATTCGTGCATAGGTGTGATCTACCCAGTTTGTTTTTTACACACCTACCAGTACTATGGAATTTGTAACTGCGTGGTAAGATGCCAAACGCAGAACTTCGTGGAAGCAGCTTTTAAGAATTTCGACGATTCCTTTTTTTTCTACATGTACCGACTAAAGAAACGATCGCAACCTAACTGCACTGCATGAAACATTATGGTTTTGTAACCAAATGAGCACTGTTTGTTTTAATGCGGATTTAGTTGGCTTTCTATCTATTTCTACATTGTGGTACGCAGCATTATCAATTGCCACTGTAGATTATTGAGGCAAGAAAGGTAATATCTTTTGTTCCCCCATTTTTTAAAGTTTTTATGGTTCATATTGTCATCATGATCTCCTAATTTACTTCTAGATTTGAAAATCAGAAGTTTAAAATTGACGAATCCTTGATCGCATCCGGAAGTAAATACACACCTGATGAAGATGCAAGTTCTAGTTTTTCTTTGAAATTAATTCGCCACATTTAATATCATACTCAGCTTGACTTCTTAATTACGTAAACTCAGTAATTCCATGTTTGTTGTACGTACGTAAAAACGTAAAACAATCTTATGTGTAGCAGACACAAAGCTGCAACTGCGCAAGTTCCAACGTCGAACGTCTATCGACCGACTGATTCCGCTGGGACCGCTCCCGCGTCCCGTGGATCATCGGGAGGGTCGACTATACAGTGGTCAAGCTATAGTCTGGGTCTCCTGTGTGGAATCACCCTGTGTTCCTGCCAGACAGCTTGTAAGAGGCAAGCAATTATTAAATGGGAGTGCAGCAACTTGAGTGGGTACGGATCCACCGCATTCCCCTGTGGACCTAGACCAACGAGGGTAGACTTGGTATTTCATTAATGTTTGTGCGCTAAAATCTAACACACGTTTTGATTCTACTATACCTTATGTTGATTTGTTGGATGTTTAAATATTCAAGGTATTCACATTTTATCTGACATCTCAAGTCTACCAATCAATGATTTTATCATTTTATCAGATTAATATTTTTTAGATAGCAATATAAATCCTTTCTACACTAACAGCCCATATAAAATCTATCTAAGTTATAAGATAGCGCTATTTTATATCAGTTACTAGGCACCAGTTTTATTTTTCAATAATTAATAAAATATATATAAGCAACAAAACTGCATACAGCCTATTTATCTATAAATAGAATATTAATATTGACCGTAAAACGAGATTGAAGTTTATATTAATAGTCTTTATGAAATTGGCTGGAACATTCGCAAACGTATTTGTAGATGGTAAGAAATACAGCCGCCAATAGACACCAAAGATGTTTATAGTGCGTGCGACATACCTATTACGCCTCTTGCGTAAGTCAATTAGGCGGGCATTCCAGTTTCCACTGGTCAAAGGTGTGCCTTTGATTAAATAACTTGGATGACTTTATCCAAGTTACCGCTAACGTGGAAGTTTGCTCAAAGATTTTCCTAGCTACATCTTTTTTTTTTCTAGCTAGGACATCTAAAATTTTGACATTTTCATGAAAAATTCTATGTTGCACCGTTTTTTATGGAGAAAAAGCTAAGCTTTATTTACAAATGTAGGATCGGCAGACTAAAGAACATGAGTCAAAAAATTCGATATATTTTTTATTGGGTTTCTGGATTTCAAAAAAAATCAATATGCAATCTGACTAAAGCACTTAAGCTGCCGTCAAATAGTTCCCAGTGTATTAAGTGGTGTATCTTATCAAACTCGCTCAATTTGAACATTCCGAGATGGAACAAAAAACACATTTATTTTTTTCGTAATCGTTGTATTACTTGTAAGTATTGAATAAAATTTGTTAATTTTGATGGCGTTTTGTATAATTTTGTTCAGTTTTAGTCGACAAGTAGAAGTTATAGTTTATCAAATCGCCACGTGGTAATGGAATAACTGTGGCCGGTTTTTTGCAGTTTTATTGTATTAATTATAAAAAAAAGTATCTTCACGCCCATATCCCCGAAGAGGTAGGCAGAGGCACAACCAGGACACCCACGACTAGCTGAAGACACTAAGTCCCACAACGTGATAGGTGGCTAGCCTATCGCCAACCGGGCACATTTCCAATATTCATTTCGAATACAGAGTATTAATTATAAATTTAGTAAACCGATGCTAGCTTTTTTACGAGCAGCGGAGTAGAAAGAGATTTGCTTAAAAAATGTAGAAAAAATGCTTAACTAAAAATACCTTTAAATAATCGTTTCTTTTCGGTATTGGTATAGGAGATTTTCCAGGAGATAAAGAAGTTCAAAATTTATTGGTGGCTTTTTTGTTGTCATTAAAATTTATTTGTTTCAATTTACAGAATCTTCGATAAAGAACGAGGTCCACATAACATTCGAAGCCAGTGACATTGGACAGTACGAAATGCCTATAGTGTTTACATTCCATAAAAGTAACATTAACAAAAACTTAATAATAATTAGAGAAATGGTAAGTTTATTTGTCAAAACTTTCATATTTTTATATGTACGTATAAAAATATTAGGAAACCTCTTGTCTTGCAAAGGGTAGAAAGAAGAAAAATGAAAGCAAAGAAGCAAAGCAACTCATTTTAGTAGTACCTATATATTTAAGTGTTTCTGACATTTGGGATGGAGTTAGTTGATGTGAGGTCAAACTTAGCTAATTTTTAGGGTTGCGTAAGGGAATGACAAATATGGCATCCTAACATAATCAACATGTCCATCTGTGCGTTCGTCCGTATGTCACAGTCACTATTCCGAACTATTTTGACTCAATTTGGAAGGTAGATGTATATTGTAATTTGAAAACTATTGAAGGGGGTCTCCCGGTACATGGAACTGAAACTTATATGTTTTTTTATTAAAACTTTCATAACTTGCGTGTTATTTGTACATGGGTCTTTAAAAATGATATTCAGGTTCTAACTAAGTGTTAAAATGTGTCCCCGCAAATGTAATTTTGACATAAATATATGCATGAAAATCTGATAATTTTCGAACTCGAACTAAACATGACCACTTTATTTTTAACCGGCTATTTACTAAAATGAGGAGGTTCTCAATTTCTTTTTTTTACATTTGTTACGCGATTACTCGGGCAAAAGCCAACCGATTCTGATAGTTCTCTTTTTAGACAGATAGGTCATGTTTTTTTGGTGGTCCCATAGTTTTATCTCGATTCTTCAGGACCTCTTCTAAGATGTGTGTTATTATGTCGGACCGTTTCAGAACCATGTGCTAACTTTTGAAAAATAATTACCAAATCGCAACGTAGTACAGAATGAAATAGTTGAAATCGGTTTTTGCAGTTTTATTGCAGTTAATTTATTTAAATATCAAGCCATTAATCCTCTAATAAGAAATATTCCATCGCATGCTCAGAATTTTAGTAATTTTATAGAACCATCTCACTTCTAAGTCACGTTTACAAGTTGTTTTCAAGGGTCATCTCGAACCGAATATCACGCAGGTTAGACGATTTTCAACCTCCCGAACAAGCCGGGTTCTGTAAAGTCTTTAGCACCGTAGACCACATTCACACGTTGCGCCAGATTATACAGAAGACCGAAGAGTATAATCGGCCATTATGTCTAGCGTTTGTGGACTACGAGAAAGCCTTCGAATCGGTTGAGACATGGGCGGTGCTTCAGTCGTTACAGCGGTGCCGCATCGACTATCGATACATTAAAGTATTGAGGTGTTTGTACGAAAAAGCCACTATGTCGGTGCGATTACAGAATCAGAGCTCGAAACCGATCCAGTTGCAGAAAGGTGTGAGACAGGGAGACGTTATTTCTCCGAAACTGTTCACTGCTACACTGGAAGATGTCTTCAAGCTTCTGGACTGGAAAAGACTCGGTATCAATGTCAATGGCGAGTACATCACTCACCTTCGATTCGCAGACGATATCGTGGTCATGGCGGAATCTCTGGAAGACTTCAGCAAAATGCTCGGTGACCTCGATAGAGTTTCCCAACAGGTGGGTCTTAGGATGAACTTGGATAAGACGAAAGTTATGTCCAATGTTCGTGTTGTACCTATACCAGTTCAAGTTGGGAACTCAAACCTTAAAGTTGTTGATCACTATATATACCTAGGTCAAGCTGTTCAGTTAGAAAAAGCAATTTCAAGAAAGAGGTCGACCGCCGAATCCAACTCGGATGGGCAGCGTTCGGGAAGCTAAAGGGTATCTTCTTGTCCAAATTACCGCAGAACCTAAAGTCGAAAGTCTTCGACCAGTGTGTGTTACCAGTGATGACATAATATGGAACTGAGACTTGGCCGGTAAATGTGGGCCTCTTAAATAAGCTCAGAGTCGCTCGGCGTGCTATGGTCAGAGAGCTATGCTCGGTGTTTCTCTGCAAAATATGATCCGTAATTTGGTGATTCGCAAGAGAACGAGAGTAACCGACATAGCTCAGAGAGTTAGCAAGTTGAAGTGGCAATGGGCAGGCCACATTGCTCGCAGAGTTCTCGAGTGGCGGCCCTGCACCGGTCGAGGTAGTGTTGGACGACCTCCCACCCGGTGGACTGATGACCTGGTTAAAGTAGCGGGGAGTCGCTGGATACAAGCGGCTGGTGACCGTGACTTGTGGCGCTCTTTGGGGGAGTGGACGTCCTCCGGCTGATGATGATGATGATGATGATAAGAGCCAAGATTTTCTCAGCATCTAAAGGTCTGGTGGTCTCTCTTAAAAAGGTTTGCATGAAAAGGGGCCCTTCCATGAACGCTTATAGCAGTATTCTTTTCATCTTGCTAAATGTCCGCCTCTATAGGCAACTTTATGAGAAACGTCATAAGGTTGTCGTTCTCCGATGACGATTAGTATTATTGAAATAATACTATTTTAAGAGCTTATGGTAGTCCCCCAGGACATGGCCCGCGTCGCACTAGAAGAGTGTCGCTGCTACCCGCTCTCTCTTGTATATGTTCACTCTCCTCTTTCTTCCGCCACGGCCAGGGTCCACTCTTTGCTTCTGGGGTTTAATGTAACATGAAACAGATAATACAAACAATTCTGTCCACGTTTATTAAGCATATTAAAAATGACGACCTCTCTGTGCCTCTGTGGTCTAGCGGTTCAGGTGTCGGACTTGACTGCATGAGGTCCCGGGCTCGAATCCCGGATCGGGCAAAAAAAGAAAATTTGGTTTTTCCAATTTTCTAACAAAAACTAAAATATTGTTGCTCAGGATTGGATATGTGCCTGGTTGGCGATAGGCTTGCCACCTATCACGTTGTGGGACTTAGTGTCTTCTGCTAGTCGTGGGTGCCTTGGTTGTGCCTCTACCTACTTCTTCGGGGAAATGGGCATGAAGACGACAGTTACTGGGGACAGGAACGAAATACACGGCCAAAGCCGCGGGCACTACATAGTAATTATTATATTATGATGAAATTTTCTCAACAGATAGTTCAAGTGCAAGACATGGAGAACGTTTACTCAAGCGTTCGTAGCCCTTACACTAATGAATCCTGGCCTAGAGCTGACCATTTTATACAGTCAACTTGTCACGTGTATGTAAATTTTTATTACTTATATAATTTACTTGCGGTAAGTTATCATTATTCCAAATAGTGAGTCCCTTTTTTCATGGATCATCCCGTTAGTCGAGAAGCTAGTCAAGGGTACGATTCCCGACAAGGGCAGGTATATGTGTGATCAACATATACCTAATTTTCTATGTATGCATTTCTGAGTCTACATGTTTATTAAAGGAGATATACCACTTTCCATATAAAGTTTTCTCTGGAACCAATACACACTACGTAAAGCTTAATATGATATGATGAAATGAAATCAGAATCACGGAAACTTTCTTTTGGAACTATATTTCCAAAAAAATATACAAGATTTGAGACTGGTTCCCCTTGAAAATATATATATTACTTTTATGCACTAGAAATCTCCAAATTATGTAAAAATGTTTTATAGTACTCTCTACTGGTGAACCAGCAACTTTTCTAGTAATCAGCAAGTTATGTGAATGGAATTTTATACAACATTTTTTTTTGTAATGTACGTATAAAAAACTTTTCTTTTTAAAGAATAAAATCGTGATGCCCCATTTTAAATAGAGTATATTATGTGTCCGTTAGAATCTGTAATTAAGACATTTCAAAAAAAAAAAATTACTGTATAATTTTTATGCTGGTTGGACTCGGGGCGAATTTAGTCCATCTTCTTTATTCTGATCATTTAGGTGTTTTTATATTTAAGTATCACAATCTTAACACAAGCATATAAAATTCTCATTTTGGGGTTAGATTTACATTGTGGTATTTTTTTAGGAATACTTATTTATTTATAATTACGTATTGTTACGTACATTATAAATGTGAAACTCTGTACATTTTTTAGTTATTTAGAAACAAAGAACCGCTTGAATGGTCGATGTGGAACAAGTTTTCCCTTTAGTTAAGAGTTTACCTTCCGGGCCAGTTGTTACACAGCACTTAACCACGAGTAACTGACTGGCTAGATGTCAGCGTTTCTAGGTTTAGTCTCAATGACGCCTCGGCGTAAGCGTTTAGTTTATTTTCAAATCACATTGCCTGCCGGTTTGGGCAGCCAGTTACTCGTGGTTAAGTGCTGTGAAACAACTGACCCGGAAGTTAAACTCTTAACTAAAAGAAAAATTTGTTCCACATCGACCATTCAAGCAGTTTCTTGTTTCTTAATAACTAAAAAATCTACAGACAGAGTTTCACATTCATAATGTTATTAGTATAGACATATACTGTTATGTTACTGTTAATATTTTACGGAAAATCTAAAAGATGGGTAATATATAGTATTATTTTTTCAGACCCTATGAAATGAATTTTAAAATACCGAAGCTATTGAAAACACTTTCCACTCGGTCTAGATGAGACTACGTTGGAGAGGATACCACAGATGAAATTGAACCCAGATTTAATTGAACAAATGAGACAGGTTTTCATTGCAACCAGGTGTGGTATCCCGCTTTTTTTTTTGTTTGTGCGAAGGTTTTTATTTATATTATAGTATGTAAAAATAAACCGTGCTCAAGCACAAAACTAAAACAAACGGCTGAAGATACACCATTTTTGTAGTCGATACGTAATCTTATCATCACCAACAGTTGGAGTACACGCAGACGGGCCTAACAGGTCTGAAACAGAAACTGGTAGTCTGAGAGATCACAACATATGAGCGCAGGATATTCCTCCGTAGCAAGAACTGCTTCTGCAGTGAACAATTAAGAAATATGAAAACAATGCTTTTTTAAATGGCTAATAAATTGCTAACCTCGCGGCTTTTACAACTTCACCGGACTATTTTGAACCGAACAGAGTGCTCAGCCCGCATAACCATACCATAACCCACGTCGATACTTATAATATCGTGCTACGTATAGATGTAAACAATATAATATTAGCTACTCGATCACTCACTACACTTTATACAAACACTACCGTATTCACTGGTATAATAGAGAATATTCCTTTTTAAGTACCGTTGCCAAATTCTCAGATAAGTACTCATTGCAATTTGTTTTGTTACTTTATGTTACTTTACTTTAAATGTTGATGTAAAATAAAAATTATTTGTGTAAAAACTTTGGCAGTTTTTATTAACTATATTTATTAAATACAATGAATGAAGCTATACGAATCTATGTCTTACTTATACCTTAATTATTCCTTGAAAACCGTTTTGCACCTAGATGTATATTATTAGTCACATTTTATCCGAGCTAAACCGGGTTCTTATCTAGTAATCCATAAATGTGAATCACTGCTAAACCGCGGAGCTGATTTTGATGAATTTATTTTATACGCACATAGTTTGAGATCCGAATTCAAACTATGTGCGATCTAAATCTATTTAAAAAAAGCTCTCGAAAGGCTGTAACTGGGGGAAAAGTTTGCAAGAAAATCGTCACTATTCTACGCTGACGAAGTCATTGGCAAAACAATATAAAACCAAGATCGACAAACCGACAAAAATATCTATCAGTTATTATTCGCTCTGCTAAGGACTAGAATTCTCTTGAATGTGGAATCATTTTATTATAAAAATATTTTTTTTTTATATTTATAAAAAAATTAATGAAATAAAGTCAATATTTTGTATCATTGTTGTAATATTTTAGGCAGGTGATTGAAGGAGGGCCGTCCAAGAATAATTACATGATGTACTTCCATCACCTGCTGTGGTATGAAGAATGTATTGCAAGGGTAAATCTAAAGGTTAGTGATTTTTTCGAGTCATTCATCAGATTTATAAAAGCATATTTTTGTTTAAATAAAATTATTTAATTAGAATTTTTCCGCCGAAAAATTGTATACGTATTGTGGCGTGACAAAATAGGAAACACAGTACTCTATGAATGAATTGGACTTACCGTAAGTAATGGAAAGAGATAACCGTGGCCTATAGACACGATAGATGTTAGATGCACCGCTGTACTATGGCTATCCCGGGATGTCAGGCCTATTGTGCAAATCTGTCGGCTACCCTACCCTCCAGACCGGAACATTATAAGGCGGCATGAATAAGTGAGGCAGTGGATCCCTATCCGGGCAAGTTCATGCACAGCACTCTACTTCCAGTGAAATATTTATGGCAAATATTATCGAATTGAAAAAAAAGTTTAATCTGTTAAATCGCCGACTTCGGGTTATAACTTTTAATCTGTGTCGTTTTTTTAACCTATTTTATATTAAGGTGGCCGCGTTTTGCTTTTTAAGTTTGTTTATTTTATGCTACAACTTGACTTGTCAAATACTTCTAATTGGTTGATTTATTCCCGGTTCCTATATCACGAAACGTAATCCATAAGTTCAACCACTCGTAGTTTGCCCAAAAGTAACGAAGTGCTATTCATATTTTTAAAAAATGGTGCGAGTTAACTACTGAAAGTGAGTTACCGTGGTTAGATATCTTACTATTCGTACAACAAACTACCATCCATTATCAAAACGACCCGTATTGTGAATATAAGAACCGGATATTTGAATATAATAATAATAATAATGATATTTGAATGATAACCGATTACGGCTATGATTTCGTATCAATTGCCGTCTATGGTCCCAAAACCTGTGAGCTCGTTTTAAAAGGCTCTGTATGTATGTGCATGTCTTTCATTTAAAGTTTTAAAATTTCTGATTATTATAATATTAAACATATTGTTAAAATTTTATTTAGAAACCTGTTTTGCTCCATCTGAAGTTATATGACACTTTGAGAAATATTAAAACTTTATTTTACACCCTTTTCAGAAATACAACATGTCCAAAGTTGAAATCGAAAAACGAGGAGATGTTTATGTTTTGATGGTTCCCGGGCTTGCAGAAAAACGTCCGTCATTACTGCGAGGTCAGTGAAATGAGGACATACCTGATGAGTTAGCGTTGATCAGTATGTCGGAGTGCAAACATATATACGGGCTGAGCAGCTAATAGAAATATTGTTGCCCAGAATGTCACACGTGCCCGGTTGGCTATAGGCTTTCCATCTATCACATTTTGGGACTTAGTGTCTACTGCTAGTCATAGGTTGTGCTTTTGTCTCTCCTTTTGAGGACATGGGCGTGAAAATATTACATATCATTTATGATTTAGGATATAAGTTAGAGAATTTAAACCGAAAAACTGCAGTGAGTGACAGTGAATTTCAATTTCTTTTCGAGTGGTCGGGATAATTTAAGGCAATTTTTGAGACAAAACATTTCATTTTATAGAGAAATTTCACCTGCTAATTTTGTCTCTCGCTGACAATGCTTTTCTGGTTTGATACAACTCAAGAAATCAAAATTGCGATATGGATTGTTTTTTTTTTACATAATTATCTTTACGTGATTGTTTCTACGAACGACATTTCATTATTTATTTTTTGAACGAAGTTCCTTATGGCAGGCTTGGAGGAGATAGGGATTTTGCTGCGCGATCGAACTAAAAAAAGTTAAAGTAAAAACTGTAAGGAAAAAACCGTGGAATAAAATCGTTGAATGAGACGTGCGCAGGCGACAGCCGTATACACAAGCGAGTAGTGCATAATACCTTTCTCTTTCTCCCTCACTCCACCCTGCCAATGCATAGTATACCTACTATGAACTGTGAATTGTGTCGATTCAACATTAGCCGAAGGAACTTCGTTCCTACCTGGTATCCACCACATTATATATACCACTTTTATATTTTTAATAAAATGCTATTCGTAATATGATGGCCTTTATTTGATATAAATCGAGAAAAATACTTTATTTTTGCTTACATAGATTACATAACTATTAAAATCGAATCGATTTGTTTAGTTAAAATAGTACATTATCTTGAACTTTCTCTTCAAAAACTACCAAACACGACAGTCAAATACTTTTTTGTAAAACTCTTATGTGTTGTTAATTTCAATTGAATTTTATTGTTTACTACGGCCGTCTCTTATCTTGCATTTCTTTTAGGTGACCGTGTTTTCTTACGGCCGGTACTGGATTCCAAAGACGCGCCGTCAGTTATTTTTGAGAGTATAATAAAAGATATTGAAGACAGCTACATCCACTTGGCTGACCTCGACGAGTCGTATGTATTATTTTTCATAGCATTGTCCGCCTGCACATCTATAAACACTGAATATTGATATAGATGCATTGCCAGTCTAAAGCAGGCTGGTTAAATACTTTATACCTTGCGTGAGTTATTTAATTTACCGTTTATGATAATGGAAGGCAAACAAGCAGACGCATTTCCTGATGGTAAGAAATTCACGCCGCCTAGAGATACCAAAAGTGGTAATGGTGCGTTGCCAACCTAAGGTCAGGATATTAGGCCTCGAGCAAAAGTAAGTTTACCGGCTACCTTACCCTCCGAACCGGAACACGTCAACGGCAAGCATGGGACGTTATGGTGGCAGGAATAGGTAGGGCGGTGGTATCAATTCGGGCGAGTCGCTGCGAAACTCTACCACCTAGTCAGATGTCACGGTGTTAGTGACAGTAAGCCTATGCTCGCCTTTTACGCGCTGCCTGGCAGGAAGGCAGATGGTTTATTCTGCGAAGGAGCCCGTACCAACACGGGGAAAATATATTCATGTGTTATCATACAATTTTTAAAATGTTATACGGGAAGTCAAACCTTTTACTTTTATATCAACCCCTTAACGAGATGTCGTGGAAAAAATGAAAACGTGAGCGGGGTTGCGTAATAGCCTTTTATTTTAGACCAAATTGATTGAATGGACCTAATAGACATTAACAAGAAAATGTTTGTTCCAGCTTCAGTCGTTACTATTCGAAGGAAGCCCTGTTCGATGTGCGATTCTTAATGTCACGTGGACCTTATGAACGAGGACATGAGGCTGTCTCGAAGCTATACTCCTCGAAGCAAGACTGTCGAGTATTTCCCGAACCTAACAAAAAACGCGTCCAAGTCAAAAGTATTACAAAGTAAGTGACCTAGTTTAAGATCCGAAGTTAGGTCGACCTACATTGAGCTGATAACAGAATGAAAACGCTTTGTCTAAAAAATCCTGGACATTTTTTTTTTCTTAAAATGTTTTTTATTCATTAATTGGTGCAATGTTAAAATTTTATCCCGACTTAAAGTAGATATAAGGCGAAGGTACAGAAGTTGGGTTGCCTGTTATTAAGCTGGATTGCCAGGTATGAACAGATCATTATTGTCGATGCTAGTTACTTTCATTGGATCGGATAGTAAAAAAAATGTAGCAACATATGTGCAGTTTTATTATAATTATTACAATTTTTATTACAATTTATGTTGAGTTATGGAAGAAGATTGTAAAGAATCTTCATTACATTTGAATGCGATGAAAACCAAAATAATGGTATTTGAAAGAGATGTAGCCAGAACGGATGTAAGAGTTTTGGTTGATGATGTAGTGCTGGAACAAGTAAATGAAATTGTATATCTTGATTGTGCTTTTGGCAGGGATGAAAGGTGGTGTACCTTTCATCCCTGGATGTGGATGTAGAGAGGAGAGTGAGTGCAGGGAATAGTGTGAATGGAGCGTTGGGTAGGCTATTCCAAAGCGAGGTTTTGAGTCAAAAAGCTAGACCCGCTTTGCACAATTCTGTGCTTATCCCAATGTTATTGTATGGAAGCGAGAGTTGGGTATGTCAGAAAGATCATGAAAGTAGGATAAATGCGGTCGAAATGAGAGCACTACGGAAAATCTGTGGTGTAACGCTCGCTGACCGCATTCGTAACAGTGAGATCCGAGAAAGAGTGGGATTGAAAGAAAGTGTTGGTGTTAAAATGCGAAAGGGCATGCTCCGCTGGTTCGGTCATGTGGAAAGAATGACAGATGAAAGATTGACAAAGCAGATATACAATGCGAATGTGGATGGATGTAGGTACCCGGGGAGACCAAGGCTGACATTTCACGATCAGATCAATCGGATATTATCCGAGGGTGGTGTCAAGAGTCTCCGAAACCGGCGTGTTTGTATGAAAAGGGTAATGATTGTGAAGGAAGCAAGACAGGTTTGTCAGGATCGTGAGGTCTGGCACTCGATACTCTATGCCTACCCCGTAAGCGACTTGGCGTGAAGATATGTATGTATGTATAACTTACGTAAAATTATTTCATACGAGATACGAATGGACTTTTACCCCAATGTCAAGTTCCATTCCAATAAAACTACGCCTACTCAATTAATAACTTATTAAGATTAAAATTTGTTTCGTGATTTTATCTAACACGGTGACGCACAAAACACCGATATTTCTATGCACGACTATTTGCACAGATATCTGCTGATTATACTTTATCATCATTTCTCAGCAAAAAAATATTTTACTGCCTACATGACTTTTTATAAAATGTAAGTTCTTTACAAAGGAGGGTAATATGCCTACCAGTATATATTTAAATATATATATATATAATCAGTACCTAAAATACGAAAGCATCAATCACACAAAATCTGTACATAAAACTTTTTTCAAAAAACAATGGTTAATATGTATCGTTCTTAAGATACAGAACCCAAAACGACGATTATCAAAATTTTCGTCAGTTTGTCTGCAAAAATGACAATGCATTTTTACCCAATTTTGTGCAGTTCTATTTTTTTATATACCTATTGGAAGCAAACAAGCAGACGAATTTCTTGATGGCAAGAAATTCACGCCTCGGTACAGGATTTATTTAGACAACCCGCTTTTAATATGATCGCTAATATACTTACTTGACTAAAAAATACGTTTTATTCAATTATCGGCTTGGTGTAAGTCGATGTAGGTTCGGATCTTCTACCAACCGTCAGATGATAATGATCCCGGTGCTGTTTTAAACTCACACTACGCATTGCGTCTGCACATGGTTAAGGACCATATCAAGCAATTGCGTCTATATAGAGAAAGTTGTACCATTTTTATATGTTTTAGAAAATATGATCAAGGTATATAATTGTGGCACTTGTCCTGGGCATGGGATAAATTTCTACAAATATTAAACAAAGAAAAAAATCACCTCAGGCAGGATTAAAACCTGCACACTTTCATCTTAATTCGAATGCTCTAATTGTTTGAGCTACTGAGGAGTTGACTCCTGTGGCGAGACTTTAATCATCATATCATTATCACATCAAACTTTAGTGAAAATAATCAAATTGTGGTCATTATAATAGATTCTACAATCCACTAATAGAGGGAAATGAGGAGCAGAGATCGGCTGTTGAGCACATTGTGTCTGGAACGTCGGGAAAGGCACCTTACATAGTCTTCGGGCCACCGGGAACTGGTAAAACTATGACTATTGTCGAAGCGATCATCCAGGTAAGTACAATTTTTACTTTGTAAGATGTAGAAATCACTATTGTTTTGACAAACATTCGCTGCTTTAAACATTTAAGCATTTTAAAGGCTTCCGAATTCACAAATATCTCGTCTTATTAGTCCCTGGCTTCTTTAAAGAATATAAGCAATAAATTTTCCACTAATATCTTGTAGTATTAGTCCCGGCTTCTTTAAATAATATGAGTAAATTTTTTTTATGCATATCGTCGCAATAGTCTGGGGCTTCTTTGAAGAATATACGCAATTTTTTTTTTCTTCTGATGTCTCGTCGTATTACTTACGATTACTTTATAGAACTAAGGAATATGAGCAAAAATTTGCTACTAATATCTCTTATAAGTCCCGGGCATTTTTGAAGAATATAAGCAAAAATTTTGCTCTTAGTTTCTCGTGTTAGTCCCTGGCTAGTTAGTAAGGCGAAGTATTATAATATGTAATTGAATATTAAGGCCTTATTTATTCCTGAAGGCAAGCACAATTCCTGGCCCTGAGTATTATGGTGATAGTTTTCGCTATGGATTCGAAGATAGGCTTGGCAAAAATACGACGTAATTATTTCTTTTTTATAAACAAGGGCTAATATAATCCAAGGTGTAAGTTTACATAGTTTATATTACAGTGCATTAAAGACTATCGTGTAAACTTAATGACTAATGTAGTGAACATTATTATCTGTTTATTGATAAAACTATAGAAGTTATTTTTCGATGTACAAAAGATAAATATTTTACTATAACCCGCTCTGGCAACCTGTGTTAACCTCAATGTCACCGCTAATGCACGGTATACCGGATAAATCGTTAAAAATTACCATACGTTAAAATTTTGGACATACTATCAAAACACACATGTATATCTTAACGCTAACTCTCTTACAAAGTAGGCAGAGACTACAGCGTGCCAAATATCACGATCCTAGCAAACCTGGCTCTCTCAACATTTGTTACCGTTTTCATACAAGCACGCCGGTTTCGCAGCGTTGACACAACCCTCGGATAAAACTCGAGCGATTTGATCATGCTGATTTATCAATCTTTCGTCTATTATATTCGCTCTTTCACATTTTAACACTAATACTTTTCTTCATTCCTTGATCGCCACTGTGGTCTAGCGTTAGCCGTCGAACTAGACTACTTGAATTCGATCCCTGAGTATGACAATAAAACAAATACAAAATGTGTATTTTCAATTTTCTAATAAAAATAACGTTACCCGGGATTAGATACGTGCCTGTTTGTGGATATGCTTGCCACCTATCACATTGTGGGACTGACTAAGTGTCTTCGGTTTGTTGTGGTTGTATCACAATCAGAATAAAAATAATATTCACTTGACCATACAGATGGAGTGAATGCAGAATGACGGTCGTTGTAATAATAGCTAAGTGAGCGATTTGTGAATCTTACTTTGGTTTAATACGTCACAATTATTTACTTAACTAGCGGCCCGTCCCGGCTTTGCACCGTTATAAAATGTAAATGTAAACCTTCCTCTTCAATCATTTTATTGCGTGTTGACCAATATCATTGGCTCAGATATTTTTGCGCAATTTAAAATTGAGATTTCTTCATAGGTTCATGTCTTTGTTTACGCGGTAATCCTATTATTATATGAAGCAAGTGCCTACTTGCGCGCCATTGCAGCTTCTGGCAACAAATGCAAGCGGATACGTGCTTTAAATCCTCGTGACTTAGCTGTGACCCTTAACACATGCCCATAACTTTAATACATATCTTCACGCCAAGTCCCTTACAGGTTAGGCATAGAGTATCAAGTGCCAGACTTTACGATGCTGACAAACCCGTCTGGCTTCCTTCACGCTCATTACCCTTTTCATACAAACACACCGGTTTCGGAAACCACCACCCTCGGATAATATCCGATTGATCTGATCGTGGAAAGTTAACCTTGGTCTCTCCAGGTACCTACATCCTTCCACATTCGCACTGTATATCTGCCTTTATCAATCTGTAACTTTAATACTTTAATATTTTGCAGTTGGTTGTCCGTAGCCCAAAGAATCGTGTGTTGGTGTGTACCCCTTCCAATATGGCTGCCGACCACATTGCTGTAATGCTTATGCAATATAACAAAGAACTCAACATCAACAACTTCCTCTTGCGAGCTAACTCACAGTCACGGGAATGGTACTTTTGTAATTTTGCTTTAATTTGATATTATGAATATAGATGTAACCTTTGTACATTTACAACGAAGGCCCCGGTTCCTAAATCCAAGAAACGAGTCGTTTTGATTACGGATGGTAGTATTTCGTACGATTAGTAAGATCGATAACAACGGTCGTTCGTTTTCGAAAGCTAACTCAGAACATTTTTTGAATATATGAATAAAGCTTCGTTACTTTTGAGCAAACTACGAATGGTTGAACTTTACGGATTGCGTTTCGTTGATTATAGGGACCAGGCATGACACTGTTTTTTTTTTTTTCAAAGTTATCTGTGAAAAATATGCACCACTACCTGATTGCTTTACCGTCTTAATAATAAACATAGAATAAAGTACTCCAAGGTTCAACCTGGTATTACAGTCTTTATAACATTGGAGGCGACGCGTACCGATCCGCCCTCGTCGGTACGAAAAGAGGCAGATGCGGCGATGGGGGCCGCCACCCATCACGCCAGGCCCG
>NJDD01002038.1:108830-122616 GCA_002245505.1 Calephelis nemesis | reverse complement strand
GGCGTCAGCAATGATGACGTCACACTTTTTAAAAACACCACGAACGTTCCTAATTCGTCATATTTTATAGATCTAATATAACATTAATCTTTATTTATTATTAAAAATAATTAGTTATTTCTTTTTTTGTTAGTAAAACGTGTCATCATAGCGATCCGCTAGTAAAATATAATTAAGTTATAAAACATATTGTTCTAGCCGTGTGCAAATCCTGACCCGTTGAGCAAAATTAGTGTACTGGGGCTGCCAGGTGGTGAAGCGGCAGTGGTGTTCCATGCGGTCCATTCCAAAGAGCAAAGGATGGGCAAATCACCAAGGTATTTATTATGTTAGTTGGCCCGTGTTGGTCCGGACTCCCTTGCAGATTAGACCATCCTGCCTGTCAGGCAGCTTCGTAAAATGCGAGCATAGGCTTACCGTCAGCAACGTTCACTGACGACTGACTGACTACGTGGCAGGAGTTTTGGCGCCATCGAGAGAAAAGATGGTCGAAGTTTTTTCATAATTATTGAATTTAGTGATGATATTGAGTGAAATTAGTCATTTTAGTGGTATTTTGTACAATTTTGTTCAGTGAAAGAGCACAAATGAAAAAATAATGAAGAAATTAGCGTATCGTGTATTTCCTTGTTGCCGCCAAATGTCATTACATGAGCTTGTGTAATGAGGCCACTGCTTTACCCAAGAACCTGCCATGACTTACTGACGACTTATGACTGATGACTGATTATAATTGATTAAAATTTGCCTATATAAAATTTGATACAAATTTCTACTTGACTAATGGCAAAATACTAACGTGAAGGCCAAAACCTAAAGAAAGAAAAAGAAAAGATTACGTGGCAGAGTACAGCGACTCGACCTGGACTTGTACCAAAGCCTTACGTAGTCCTGCCGCCATAACGTCAGTGCTTGCGTCAATGTTCGGGTTCAGAGGGTAAGGTAGCCGGTAAACTTAATTTTGCTCCAGGTCTAACATCCCGGCCTCAGGTTGGCAACGACCGATTACTACCTTTGGTGTCTCTAGGCCAGGGGTGGGCAAATTCTATTGACCGCGGGCCGGTAAATTATAAAAATAAATCTAGTGGCGGGCCTGTAAATTAAAATTAATCTTGAGGGGGGCCGGTTAATTAAAACACCTTAAAATAGCAGTAAATATTACGATAATAAAACGTGGTATAAAGATGAAATAAAGATTTTTTTTAATTTGCAATCCTTTACTAAAATAAAATCTATTTAAATTTCTAAAAAAAACCCTCGGCGGGCCGGATTAAAACCTCTTACGGGCTGGATCAGGCCCACGGGCCGTAGTTTGCCCACCACTGCTCTAGGCGTGTGGATTTCTTACTATCAGGAGATCCTTCTGCTTGTTTGCCTTCCAATATCATAAAAGAGCAAACAACTGAAAAGACTGAGAAGTGGAGAAGTTAAGTAAAGCAGATTCTGGGTACCACGCTCAAACTTTAACGGATTCGCGTTTGTATGATGTTAAAATCGTTAGAGTGTAGGGTAGTGGTATCTAAAGTTGGTGTCAAGAGTCACCGAAACCGTTGCGTTAGTATAAAAAGAGTAATGAACCTGCCTACCTCCCAAGAGACTTGGCTTTAAGATATAGTAACAACTAGTATTCTACAATGTTTGGGGTACTCGATAGTGCTTTAAAATCAGATGACTTGTTAATTTTCAGTTATTTCAACGACAAGGAGTTAGAAATGGTTAGAAGATACATAATTGCACTCATAGACAAACATGGAGTCCGCTCAGAGGACATTGGTGTGATTGCGCCCTACATACGACAGGTAAAACTTTATAATACTTAATTACTCTGATACTCTATGTATTTTCTAATATTTGACGTGTAGTGTATTAATGTGTAAAAAAATTAAACTTATTTTTGATTTTTCTAAAGAATAATTAAGTAAAACATACGTTTGTCCTACCCCCCTGTTGACCGAGTTTTATCAAAGTATTGACTATTTGATTACCTTCCAAGCACCTCGTAGGAGGCGAGCGTATATTATCAGGACGATCGTGAGTTTGACTATAGTCTATTCGCGTTAAGAAAAAAAAGGTGTGTGTGCGATAGAAGTGAAAATTCAGTAAATCGACAAAAGAATGAGATGAATATATGTTTATGTCTCTTACCTGCAAAAGAATGAGATGAATATATATTTGTGTCTCTTATCTGTCGTTTTTCCGTTGCACTCGTTGAAATCACAACGATTCTTAAGAAGTTTCACTTCAATAGTGACTCATCGTTGTCAAGCAGTCAAAATTAGAAAGTCGTGTCCACATTGACCAGTTGAAATGTGCCCTTCAAACGTCTATTCGCATTAAGAAAATTAAAATGAGGTTCTGATAAACTTATTCTTTTTAAATATCAACTTTGTCATATTACTTGATTTTAATATTTGAAAATATTGTAATAAAAAATTTGCTTTAATATTAATGGTTTAATTTATACCCCAGTATAAAGAGGCCTTTACTTTGCTGTTGTACTGATACGTCACTATTTTTTCTTAACGCGAATAGCGGATTAAGACGGTATCTTAACTGTTCCTGCCACCATAGCGTTAGAGCTTGCCGCTGTATATTTTTGATTTGGAGGGAAGGCCGGTAAACTTACTTACGTAAGCGTGAATTTTAAAGGGCACGATTTCATTTTGTCTCAAGAACCATGATGTGAAAGGAGTAGTTCCTTTTTTCAAAGTTGGTAGAAAATAAGTTACAAACTAGCTGAAATCGATTTCTTTCCCAACTTAAAGAGAGATTTTTTTGTAAAATTTGACGTGACAACGTCTTGTAATTCGATGAAGTCGGCTGCACGCATCAAAAAACGTGGGCGTTACCTCGCTCCGAGGCGTGCCATTTAAGGCTTGAAATGCAAGCGAAAATGCCGAACGAGCGACGAAGAGGCACAATCGGCCTCGGTTCTTATAACGTTGTCACGTTCAACTATCCTCAGTAAGTCGACTTAACAGACAACCGCTTTTTATCAAGGTATTAATCGACCCCTTTGACAAATAAGCTAATCAAACTTGATAGCTTATATTTGTCAAAGAAACGCTTCGAGAAACTTGTTTCGATAATAGGCAAATCAAAAGTGACATTTTATTCAGGTGTCACAGTTTCCGATGCTTTTTGTAGCATGATGCTAAACAGCTGTTTTCAAGATTTCAGTTTTCAAACTTTAACAAAAAATATGTTTTGTATTATTGTTATTTTTTTTAAATAAAAACGCACTTTCTGTCTATTCGTATGGGTGGGTCGCATCGGCTACACGCTAGTGAAGCTGAATTTATTAACTAACTCTAAACATCGACCATACGTCCTAATAGACGCCGCATGTAAGGCAACCTGTTTCTGTCAACGCATAAGTGTAATTGTTCTTATGTAGCATATTACTTAAAAATATAAGAAAAGTATCGACCAGGTTTGTGACCTGTAAACATTGTTGCGTTATTGTATAAAAAAAATAAAAAATAGATTTAAAAATGACTGTTTGTTCAATTAAATGGTACGGTAAAGACAGCTGCACTTCAGTTTACCGAAAAGCTGGTAAAACTTTCCGTAAGTTGATTAAAAATAATAACATTCATAATTACATTTTAAATTATTTGATGTTTATTGGAGTTCATCATATACTGGTCGGTCATTGTTAGATGCGTGTTTATATCCCTTTCTTACACATGTGATTTTCAAGCTATCACTTTCGTTTGCATACAGCTAGTGATGGACTCATGTGCAAATCTATTTTATCGACATTTTTATTTATTTACCCTCAATAGGATACCGGTCTTGTGCCGGTACTGTATGTAGGTATTTATGTATTTTATCGATAAATTTAAGCACTGACAGAAACAATAAAAAACTTATTACTTTACGTACTTTTGAGTTGGCTACTGGATAGTTACTCTTTTTTATGTGAGAAGTCAGTGAACAAGCACACGGCTCACTTAATAGTAACAGATAATAATGGCCTATATACACCATTGACGTTACAGGTGCGTTGCTGTCCTATGGTCGGTATGTAAAGCCTATTGTGCAAATCTACTGGCTTCCCTACCCTCCGAATCGGAATGTGACACTGTCATTATAGCGGCAGGAATGGGTAATGTGGTGCATAACTACCCAGGGAAGTTGCTGCACACCACTTTATTACCAGTTATCTTGTTGACAATTTATTGTTTTACCTGTGCTCACCTCTTACGAGGTGCCTGGCAAAGGGGCAGGTGATCTATTTTAGTCAGCAGATCCGGACCAACACTATGGAAAACTGAAATACTGAACTGAAACCGATGTTGCGGTCAGTATGCCGTAAAACTTTCAAAGGGCTGAGACAATTTTAAAACTAATTTGTTCACAGTATTTTGACGATATTCTGTAGTTCAGGTGAGATTTGCTCGAATGAACAAAAACAATTCGATTTGATCAGTATGTCATTTATATCAGGTATCCACAAGATAATAAAATAAAAAATCTAATTTGGTTTAAATAAACCAGACAAAAGAATTGGTTTCCGAATTCCAAATTCCAAATAAAGTGTATTACATCTCAATATTTTGCAGAAGATTGTTTTATACAATTTACACCACTGCTGCTTCATTACAATGCTAGACTACATACTGCACAACAGACATTATGTACATTATGTACTTATTATTAATATTTTATGGAAGCGAGAGTTAGGTATGTTAGAAAAAGCATGGAAGTGGGATAAATGCGGTCGAAATGAGAGCGCTACGGAAAATCTGTGGTGTAACGCTAGCTGACCACATTTGTAACAGTGTGATCCGAGAAAGAGTGGGTAAAAAGATTGACAGAGCAGTTATACGATGCGAATTTGGATGGATGTAGGTACCTGGAGAGACCAAGGTTGACATTCCACGATCAGATCATTCGGATATTATCCGAGATTGATGTCAAAAGTCTCTGAAACCAGCGTGTTTGTGTGAAAAGGGCAATGAACGTGAAGGTGCCAGACATGTTTGTCAGGATCGTGAGGTCTGGCACTCGATACTCTCTACCTACCCCGTAAGGGACTTGGCGTAAAGAGACTTATGTATAAGGTACTTATGAGTTATGCGTACGTTGTATGTGTGCGCGTATGTGCGTGTTTGTGCCTATTCGCAGAAATGAAGAACTTTGTTAAGTGTGCGAGCCTCAGGTCACAGCTTATCTATATTTTTAGGTTTATAAAATAAAAGCATGGTTAAATACTACGAAATATGAAGAATTGGAAGTGGGAACTGTAGAATCGTTTCAAGGGAAAGAGAAGAGGGTTATTCTGGTGACAACAGTCAGAGCCAATTGCCGGTTGCTGGACTACGATGCCAAGTACAGTCTCGGCTTTTTAGTGGATGACGAGGTTCGTTTTTTTTTTTCTTATCCCATACCATTTATTACTGGACAAATCACACTAATTAAATCTAACCCCAAAGTAAGCAAATTATATGCTTGTGTTATGGGTGTTATTTATGTTCATATATGAAAATTGTTTAAGTATATATGTGAGAAATACTAGGAGTAAAGATTTTATGTTGAAGATATTCAAAAAAAATTGCTATGTTTCCATACATGTACATCAGATATTAATTTTTTTACAAACCTTTGTAGTTTTTAAATACTATTCCGATTCAATATTGTACTGTGTGTTTAGTTAGTAATAAATAAAAATAAATATTCCTGGACAAAGTAAGCAAATTACATGCTAGTGTTATAGGTGTTACTCAACGATACTTTTATATGAAAATTCTCAAATAGATACCAGAATAAATTTCATAAATACCGGAAATCTAGACGTCTCAAATGTTCATCACACAAATGCCGACCCCGTCGGGAATCGAACACGAGCCTCGCGGTTGGTCGGTACAGTTAGACGTTTACGCTAGCCACTCCACCAACGAAGCGGTCAATAAATAAATTAAAAAATATAATAATAGTAGCTGACTTGGCTGACGTTGTTCTATCTTAACTTGGATTTTAATTTTTATTTAGATGAAAAGCTTCTCGTAACAATAATTGTCATAACAAAAAACAGTTGCAAAATCTTTTTCCCCGTGTTGGTCCGGACTTCTTTGTAGAATAGACCATCCGCCTTCCTGCCAGGCAGCTCGTAAAAGGCGAGCATAGGCTTACCGTCACTAACACCGTGACATATGACTGGGTGGTAGAGTTTCGCAGCGACTCACCCGGATTGGTACCACAGCCTTACCTATTCCTGCCGCCATAACGCCACGACGTGTTCCGGTTCGGAGGGTAAGGCAGCCGGTAAACTTACTTTTGCTCGAGGCCTAACATCCCGACCTCAGGTTGGCAACGCACCATTACCACCTTTGGTGTCTCTAGGCGGCGAGAATTTCTTACCATCAGGAAATCTGTCTGCTTGTTTGCCTGTAAACGTTTGACATAAGAAATTGGTTTTTTTTTCTGGTATCGTATGTCATATGATTGTAGTAACTCTATTTTGAAAATAATGAAGATTTTCTCTATTTTAGAGATTCAACGTTACATTGACGAGAGCTAAGGCCAAGCTTATAATAATTGGCAACCCTACGTGCTTGACACGTGATATAAAGTGGCGGAAACTCATGACATTCTGCAACAACAATAAATGCTACCACGGAGCAGAAACACAACAGCTCGGTAGAACTTCCGCTTTGTTAAGCGAAGTCGCCAAAATTCGGTTCGACAAATGTCGCCTATCAGAAGAATTAAAGGCATGCAAAATCAAGAATTCTAAGAAAAAATAATCTTTAAATAAACTGTTTTTATGATTTTTAAAACAATCTTAATATTTTGTGATATGTAAGTCATGTTTATGATTCGATGGGAGTAATTCTACCATGTACTAACTAAACATAAATTAGGTGTAGGCTATCTTTTTCAATGAAAGAAGAACAAAAGAGGTGGAACGTTTTAGACATGTGGAATTAGTCGGGATGTAACTTGTGACGTTTTTAAACGTATTCCGAGGTATTTATTAATCGTCTGTATGTAGAAAACTCGCAAACTAAAGTGACAGCGCTAAACGTATTTTGTCTCTTTCTATTGCTTGCGTTGAATGAAGATAGCGATCACTTAAAACTAGTTTAGTAAGCGCGTTGCAGAATTACGACCGATAAGTGAGGTTTTGTTCTAAATATAGTAATTACTGCGATATTTAAAAAAATGAGTATTGTAATATTAGATTTTTATAAGTATATGATTATTATTTTATGGAATAGTTTAAATCGCGAATTATTTTTGAATTTTGGAAAATTACCAAAAATAAATACAATAAATCATGTTTTAATTAAAATTAAGAAATTACGTCTGATACATATTGCTTAACCTCTAGTATGCCGCGACTATAACGCTGCAGTATAACTGGATTGCGCGGACCCGCTTTCCGGCATGCTAAGGATTAAAGAAATATTTTCAAAAATAATCAATTTGATATTGAATAAAATTGTCTTTCTGGATATTATCTATCGTAGAATATGATTTATAGTGTTTGTATCTGAATATTGTCTATTTATCTGTGGTCTTTTATTTTCAAACTTTTGACTTTTCATTTCTGGCTATATTTATTACTATGTTTTTGCTACTAATTGTTTGTTTCTTCTATTCTAAATTTTCCAATAACAATGTTAATGCAGAAGCATTTCTTCACTACTCTGTTTCGTCTTGTTTAATATTTTCTATCATATATTTTTAATGCCGGAGCTTAATCAAAATCCAATGTGGTTTTTAAGTAAGTAAGTTTTGTTTGTTGTAAGTTAGTAAGTTTATGTATAAAAATAGACGCGTAAATATTTGTATTACACATTTATATTAAAAATACGTTCAAATACAGGGTTACTTTCAAAGTACCGGCCAAATTTTAATGTAAGGGGGTAAAGGCTTAAATGGTAATGCATTTTAAATGTTATTGCCAAATTGTAACTTTTACTTTTATTAACATTCATTTAAAACAGTTGTCACTCTATGTCGTACCTAGTACGAGTCATGACGTCACCAGCCCGCGAATGCGACTACGGTCGGTGGGAACCAGTTTCATGCTTTGATTACGTTATAATCACCTTCGCCTTCTTCTTCTTCTTTCTTTAGGTTTTGGCCTTATCGTTAGTATTTTGGCATTAGTCAAGTAAAAATTTGCATCAACTTTTATATAAATTTCAATTAATTATAATTAGTCATCAGTCATAAGTCGTCAAAAGTCATGCCAGGCTCTTGGGTAAAGCGGTGGCCTCATTACTCAAGATCATGTAATGAGATTTGGTGGCAACGAGGAAATACATGATACGCTAATTTTTTCATGAGTATTTCATTTGTGCAATTTCTGTGTACAAAATGTCACCAAAATTGACTAATTTCACTCAATTTCAACACGAAATTGAATAGTTTTGAAAACTTTTCTCTCGATGGTGCCAAAACTCCAATTATCACCTTGTATTATTTGCACATCCTAAGTCATGTGGACAAACTAGATATTTCTATCTTCAAGACATATAGACAAAACGTTAAGTATTAACAATTTTGTATGGTATTTTGTATCGATAGATCACAATCTGCGACCAACTGCGCACATTAACAAAATAAAAACTTAATTTGCTGCTACATTATAAGTTTTATTGTAGAGCCGTATCAATGTGGGGAATTCAAATGTCACAAGTTGCTCCGGTGTGTACCTAGCTTAATGATCTGTGATATTATGTGCCTAGACTTACTGGTACAGTAATCGGTGTAGGTGTTTATTAGTGCCTTATTTCCTAAATACCATTTATGTAACTGTTGTTCTTTATAAGTATTACAAATTGTGTAGAAAACATTAGTTTTTCAGACAATTTCTAACCGTATTAACGATTTACACAATTCATTTATTTTCTGACTATAGAGATGAAAGTTTGTGTACGTAACTATATTAATATTAAAGTCGAATGCTATGAAAATCTGCGTGATGTGATTAAATCCTAAAAATATAGCTAATAAAAATAATGTTTAGGTACTTACTAAATGTAGACAATAAAACATTGTCAAAGACAGTAAAAATTCTTACATGTTTAGTTCCCGGACTCTTGAGCTTCTTGTAAAAGTCGATCTCCGGTTACTACCACCGTGACCTTCACTAGATGGTAGTGTTTTGCGACTATTCGCTCAGATTATGTTAATGTTAATAGTAAGGTAAGCCATATTAATATGAATTGTTTTATTTTACTGTGATAAAATTGTATTTTTTTGCTGTTGTACGATCTCAATGTTATTAAACTAAATGTAACTCGATTTTTTTAAAGTTTCTACCCCCAAAAGAATTTCTTAAACGGGTCTGGCTGTGTTTTAGTTGTTGAATAGTTCATTGTTAGTTTTGAAGGGAATTACTGAAGACTATTATTGTTAAAAATAGATGTAAAAGTTAATTGAATAGAATTATAAGTAAAGCAGAAATAACTAGTATTATACTAATATAATACAATCTAAAAAATATGTTTTTTGTGATAGAAACAAGTAATAAATGAAATACATTCGCGTTCAACCTGTGAAGTAAGAGAGGTTTATTCTTTGAATTGACAGTGATTTCATAGCATATTTTCATATTTAATTTTGATGTTTTACGCGTATATGTAGTTGCAATTAAAATTTATACTTTCATTCGTTTTTGAGATTAATATTAGGTTTTGTTTAAATTTAGGACATATATACATATTTTTTGTTCTATATTTTAATTCAGTGTAGAGAAAGGGGGGGTGAGTCTGGGGAGGGGAGGAGATAAAATGAACTGTACACGACTACTTTTATATTGTATAAAGTTATCCTTATAAAAAATTACAACTGCTATGGTCACACGTTTCGCCATTAAGTCTTGTTTTGTGATCACACAAGCCTTGCATCGTGATTTGTGTGTGGCTATTGCGATTGTAGAAGTATGTAGTTAGAAATAAGGAAAGGTACAGGAATCCCTGAACTAATTGTTCTCTTTTGTAGTTCTCCATCATCGCAAGCTCCAAGTAATAATAAATGAATATGACTTGAATGTTTAACAATATGAACTGACTTGAAAAAAAACACAGATATGTTCGTTCATCATAGAAATGTATGTCCTTGAAGCTCTTTGAAATCAAAGTCCTTTTAATGGTAGCCCTGTACGGAAGCTCTTAGAAACAAAGCCCTTTTAATGGTAGGCCTGTACGGAAGCTCTTTGAAATCAAAGTCCTTTTAATAGTAGGCCTTTTCGCAAGCTCTTCGAAATCAAAGCCCTTTTAATGGTAGGCCTGTACGCAAGCTCTTCGAAATCAAAGCCCTTTTAATGGTAGGCCTTTATGCAAGCTCTACGGCCAGTTCGGCGATCATTTTGCATATGAATGACACTTTATTATTTTTACCATATATTGCTAGCATTGTATTATTATGATAATCGCGTTGTCAAATATATCTTTTTGGTTAAAAGTTATTTTTTGAAATGAAAACTTCTTAAGCGGCGTTGCGCACGTTTTTTGGAATGGGTAAAAATTTCTAAACTCGGTTCAGGACACGTGACGTGATCGAAAATTCGTAAGACGTAGCAGGGCACTTGCGTGAATGTTCGTGTTGTCATGTTTGTGTGCGATAACGCAATAACCTTAATAACCGTGTTAAAGAGTATTTATATTCCTTGCTTAATAATGATAAAGCAATTCGTGCAAAATTATTCCCTAACCTTTCCAAAATATCAAAAATGCACAAAGTTAATATTCAAGTTTTCACTTCTGCCTGCATTCCCGAAGTGCAACCCGTCGTTATTTTTAGATTGAAAGCAATAGTAAATAGTATTTAATCAATGTGGTATATTTCACAATGTCTGGAATGTAACGTGCTATTAATATACAGTTGCGAATAATATAGAACACTTTTGAAGCTAATATGCCATAGTCCGTGTATCTGCGGATAGACGCACAATAACGACTAAGATGGCTTTAAAATAATTTGTAAAAAAGGGTCTAAAATATCAGGTATTGCTCCTTTTAAAAATTGATCGAAGTCTGTAGATGCGTATCATAGGATAGCACTCAAAACTGATGAGCCACGTTACTTTGAAACACTTTTTACTTTATGAACAGTTACTTTACTCTTTGCTTTGAAAGTACAACTAATTGACAACTCAAAAACTGGAATTTGTTTCTTGTTTGACAGCAACTGACATTCCTAAAAAAGAATAGTTCTAGCCGGTCTCAGAAAAGGACAAATCCCGTACCTAACACTGGCTGAATATTTCGTGAAAAACGACTGAAAGCCATATTTATAAAAGAAGAAGAAGAAGAAAAGGACAAACTAACTTGAAAAAAGGATAGTTCTCTAAAGCGAATCAAGCCTTAAAATGGCATTTAGAGTATTTCCTCGATATTGTGACTATTCGTTAAAAGTATTGAATGTTGTCTTGTTTTTTCTAAAGTACTGAAATTTAGTATTAGCGTAGTATCATAGAATTTATTTGTATATGACAATGTTTATTCCTTATTTTTTTGCTATTTTATAAAAGGTTTAGTTACCTCGTCAATGATTTAATTTTGTTATCTGTCAGTAGACTAAAATTTATAAGGTGACCTAACATACCATTAAGGTCACAAGGCCACCTCCTCTAGTATTAAGATGTATTGTCAAATAAGAAGGGGAAATTAAAATGAGGTCTTTATGCTCTCTATGTTTTATATTCATGAATTGAACATTTTACATCCGTTTGAAAAAAAATTTAACCTAGACAGTACAATATTGTGTAATTAGTTTCTACCAAACTTGCTAGTTACTATGCGACAAATGTAGTCAAAACAAGTTTTATTGTCATGCTACCTCTTCTGTGTCAGAAGAGCAGTGTTACATAAATCTATTGGCACATTAAAAAATGTTTATGATTACACTATATCTAACCATTTAACTTTGAAAACCAGTACAAAATACAAAGAATAAAAGAGACAGCGGTAGTTCCAATCCAGTTCCAATCTGAATTTGATAGCGGTCTAAAGTTCAAATGGTTGGTCGTATACACCGTGTAAATGACAGCACAACGAAAAATGCAACCATGGATTTTGTACATGATAGACATGCATATGTAGTTGGAATTTTGTGTCGGAAATTTCATGAATTTTTCAAAAAGTGTATTTTTTTATTGATTTCAAAATTATTTCCTTAACACTATCTAACGCAACTTGATTTTTATTTAATATCTAATTAATAACATATTGTTACTAAAAACAACAATGTAATAATAAAACAGCGTATTAGGTCGGCACTTACAGCTCGCAACGTGCGGTTTAATGCATATACTTTGTTTGCTATACATTGCGTGCTAAAAACTGCTAAATATTGAACCATTTGTTTCCGACAAAAACTGAAATTAAAATGAGACGCGTACGTCGGTTGCGCTTGTATGTATTTATTATGAACTTGAATATGCGCGCGATAACGTCAGTTTGCAAAACAGTACCCTACAGCTCTGGGTGCTGATTATATATGTATATCAGTTGCTAACTCAAAATGGAAAAGTGTGCATCAAATAGCTGTCAAATGACGTGTTTTATATTTGCTATCTCTAGTGACCAACAGAAATACAAAAGAGATAGCAAACACAAATGACGTCATTTGATGTACACTTGCAGTTTGTGTTGGCAACTGAGATACATAATTACCCCCCTATATATATGTAGGCGCAACTGATTTCGTAGGTACCTAAGTAAATATCAGGATAGCAGGAAATCTAGCCTAAAATCCACAGAACGTCTTAATGACAGCAATAAAATATGTTAATATTATTAAGAAAAACTAAGGGAACAGATATATTAAACGTATATTATTAGTATCTTGATTTTTGAAGTAATGTTTGTGTTATGTTAGTTTTAAGAATAAATATATTTTTGATAAACTTGTAATGTTACCTACATTTTAATTTTAATAAATTGATTAGAATTTAAAAATTTTATTATTTACATCTGTTTCTGTGTTTCTCTGAACTAAATTTGATCCAGATTATCCAAAATTAAACGAGTTCTAGTTTAGTATTTTGCATAAGAAGGCATAAAGTAAGAAGCAGCTATTATACTGTGTTACCACAGTTATAGATACCACATAGAAGAAAAGAACCCTAAATATTGAAGATGGTCTTCCTTTTATTTATGATGTTATATTTTTTAGCAAAAGATAATCTTAACCTATTAATCCATAATATGACTAAGGCGGCCAACCGCACCGCATCTTGCGGGACCGCCCCGAAATGCTACATGTCATCCCGCTTTACAAGAATTAGCGAAATAGTCCCGCGAAACTATTTATTAAATTTTATTCATTGATTTTATGCATTGACGGTGACGTACCATGCCTATTTTGTAAATAAATTTAAGCTACTATTTACACCACACACATACGCGCACACAACCTGCAGGTGGTTTGCGTGTGGGCATCCCTTTTTTTTCATACCGCTGACGGTATTTTACAGTTAACAATCTTGCGACACCAACTTCAATTGGGCTTAGCCTCCCCACTTATCCACCAATTGAAAAGAAATGATTGCTTTTTGTTATTGAAGCCGGTTTTTTGTTGTGTGAAAAAATTATTTTATTTCGTATTTTTAGCGATCATTAGAAACTGTGAGACATGTCATTCGACATCTTAATCAGATTTTGTTGAGTCCAACTTCAACGTCTTGATCTTGTGTACTAACTAAAACCTTGTAATAGTAATAAATGGTTTCAGTTAAGTACTTTTGTTGTTATGTAATTTTGGTACGTACTACGTAGGTGTATTGACATAACATACTTCTTTGCATTCACCCTAAACACCC
>NJDD01002038.1:94249-108817 GCA_002245505.1 Calephelis nemesis | reverse complement strand
CCCGCATGCTCTAGATGTCACGCAACCGAGTGTCAGAAAGTTGGCCGCTTTACATATATTTTTCTCCTATAGCGAGCTCGATTCCAGCTTCAACCAGTCGTTATTTAAAATCTATGAACGCAATATAATTTCTTAAATTAAAGTTTTGTTTCAGTAAAATGTTCCATTCACAATAATGAAGATACTTTCCCTCTATGTGTCATAGCCGTGGGACGCCCTAAAAAAAGTAGCGGCCACCATTCCTACTGCCCAGTTAATTTTAAGTAGTTTCTTTGTCACAAACCAATTCGAAATTGGTTACTAAAATGACCACTGACTTTGCTGGCTGTTTTTGAACAGAGAATCGTAAAGAAGCCCTACAGTTGGTTTTTTCAAAAGCAATGCTTAATTTCTAATACATTAAAAATACATTAGATGAATTATGGTGATTCTGCTGAGCACTAAGTAAACTTGTATGCTATAATTTTCGGTTTATTGGACGCATCCAGCATTCTTCATTACCCGTGCGACAGACGAAGGGCCGCGCGTAAGGCGGTTATTTTTTTTGCATTATTGTTATAATTTTTGTCATATCTTATAATATATGTAAATATCATATGAAACACAGCATATTATTTCGGTACTATGTTGCACGTATTATGTATTTACAATCCTCGTGTAATTTTTATATCTCCAAATTTATCATTGAAAATGGCGGCCGTTTCTATTTAGTTTGTCTGTTTCGGGTAATTAGAAATGGTATCAGGCGGGTAATTGAGAACGTTCGCAATTACCCCCAACGTTCTTTATTACCACTAATGCTACGAGATGAATGAGTAAAAATGTTTTAACTGTACAAATTGGTTCAAATACCTTAAAATTAAATACGAAAAACTGAGCCTGAATACCAAATTGAAAAACTTCGCCATGCAGTCGACGATGTCAGAAGCAAAAGGCTTACATTAGGCTAAGCTACTTTCAAATACTCTATACCAAAAACCACCCTATTCAAACAACTTAAACAAAGCAAAGTCAAGTTACCACATAAAGGTTGCCACTCTGTATTACCCCAGTATAGTAAACTCTCAATTACTCCATTGGGTTTCGGATAAAAAGGAACAGCATTTTTTTAGTTTTCGTTTATGTTTCTACTAAAACTTTGAATTTTATGATTTTATTTGTCACTTATTAGTAAATAGATAAGTAAAGTCTATTCATGTTGCAATAACAATTCTTTGTGTCTATTAATATTTTCTGTTATTTATGAGAGTTGGAAGTTTAGTGTTCCCAATTCCTCCACTTTGCCCTATTGTTAGTTAAAACTTGTTTTAAATTTAACTTTATTGTTTTTTAAGAAAATAAAAACTGTTAAGTTTTAGATTAGCGTCAACAATGAAAGCAATAACATGCATAATAGGTGGGAGGAAGGAGTATAGCTGTAAGCGAGTGCTATGAAGAGAAAAACTCTTTTATTTTACTATCGTTTCAAAACAAAAGACGCGCAGCTGCTGAGTGCGCTGCTCTCGAAAGATACTGTGTATTATAGCGATAATATGCATCATCACAAGATCTTAGGAAAAATATGCTATTAGCGCTGAAAATGGCTAAAATATGCATATATGCAATTGCATATTATCCGGTCTCCAGTAAAAAATGGCTAAAATATGCATATATGCAATTGCATATTATCCGGTCTCCAGTAATAAGTCAAGGTAAAAACCAATAAAACTAAAAGTATCAAAGTTCAAACTTTAATTAATTTGCAGATAATATTAATGGAATTCTTTGGAACTTAACTGTAGTCAACAATATATATCTAAGGCCTATATAAGCAGGGATGAAATATCTGGTTGTTCTTTCGTACGTCGCAGAGGATGTCGGTACGCGTGGTTCACGAGCCACCGCAAATGGCTGTTGATGGTGTAGTCCACTCCAATGCAGACGTGGAACGTTCCGTCGCAGTAGTACCCATGAGCACACTTCTGTCCGTAGGCATCGAAGTCCATCTTTTCAGTACATTGTTGACCAGGACCCTGGTATTGATAAAATGAGGCATGTCAGAATCTTATAATGACGGTTTTTGAATAATACAAAAAAGTGTATTCACACCCATTTTCCGAAGGGTTAGGCAGAGGTACAACTATGACCCACGACTAGCCTAAGTCCCACAATGTGATAGGTGGCAAGCCAACCTGGCACATCTTCAATCCCAGGCAACATTATTTGTTTTAATTAGAAAATTGAAAATATACATTTTCTAATTTCTTGCTGTCCGATCTGGAGATCGAACCCTGGACCTCAAGAACTCAAGTCCGACGCTGGACCGCTAGATAAGACCATAGAGTGTGTGTTACCCCAGCAAGAAAGTAGCACCTAGACTGATATGAGTAGGACAAATGATGCAATGTGTTAATATTTTTAAATGTCGAAACACTTGTACCTATTGTTTTACAGTAATACACTCATAAATTGGTAGGTACTTAGTTATTATACTATATACCTAATTATTTTATAAACTTAAGTTTTTAAGAAGTTTTAGCCTTGATGATGTTGTTGTATGCGAAACTAGTAGGCTATTTATGAAATAACTAGCTGTTACAGCGAACTTCGTTCCGCCCGTTCAGTTTGTATGGGAAAAATTAAAATCTCGATTTTCCTAGTTTCCTCGCATTTGTAAGGGATAAAATGTACCTAACCCACGTCCTTCTCCTCTATCAATTTTCAGCCTAATCGGTTTAACTATCACGACTGATTCATCTTTCATATTTATTTTATTGTTTTAAGGTGTATTCTGCGAAGGCAAATTCGGGGCGAAGACAAATTCAACGAATCAAAAACCATGAAAATTGGTCCAGCAGATCTCGAGTTGTAAGTGTTGTAACAAACCCGACTTTCTTTTATATATATAGAGAAGTTATAAGTGTTGTAACAAACCCGACTTTCTTTTATATATATAGAGATAAATTATACCTTAGTGATACGTGAAGCAGTACATTAGTTCGGCTATATTCGACGAGCTTCGGAAATCCCAATGGATTTTAAATATGCCTATATAGAGTTGTTATTACATAATTAATTATTTTGTTTAAATTTAGATTAGGTCAGCCAATTTAAAAATAAAAGTATAAAGTGTAAAAAGACTAAAAATTGTAAAGCCTAAGCGCATAATTTAAATAGTATCTAGTACTATACAAGTGTTTCGTCATTTAAAAATATGAATATTTGGAAGTTTTACTAAGCGCCGATGACGGAAAATATTAAATACAACGTGTTAGCACTATAATAATACGTTTCTATTATCAAATAGTCATATGGGTATGACTCGAAAAAGTCATGCTTTGACATAAACAGGAGCAAGGAATATTTAAATAAGCAGTATTGGAGTAGTACCTACAGAGATTAACCTAAAAAAAATATACTACTTAATATACATTTAGTAGCCCACGGAACAAGCCGTATAAACAAATTTAGCTGATGAACTAGAAACGAAAGCTTACCCTGTAACAATCTAGACGATCTCCACAGACCTCGTTGATGTAGGTGCCCAAGGGACACCTTTTATACTTCTTATTACCTCTCACAATGTTGCATTCTTCGTGACTGGGCAGCAAACTGTACGGCTCGCATACTGGACATTCCACCAAGTTCCTAGGTAAGAAAATTATTTTAGTAGGTATCAAAGACAATATAATTTACTAATCTTTGGTAATATTACTATATTATAAATGCGAACATTTGTATGTTTGTTTGTTACTCCTTTACACAAATACTGCTGAACTGATTTTCATGAAATTTAGCGCATATATTAAGGGGAACTTTAACACATGGGGTAGTTTTTATCCCGAAAAATGTCCCTGAGGGACGATTAACAACGCGGGCAACAGCTAGGTAGCCGGTAAACTAACTTTTGCTCGAGGTCTAACATCCCGCCCTCAGCTTAGCTTTGCACAATTACCACCTTTGGTGGTTAGTCTAGGCGGCGTGAATTTCTTACCTTTAGGGAATCCGTCTACTTTTTTGTCTTCCAATATCATGAAGAATGGTAAAAAGCAGACCAGTTTCCAATGATAGAAATGCATTGTCGATTTTCCTTCAACCTTTTATTTTAGCGAAATGATGAAGTCCCTACTTTTAAAAACACAAAAAAAAAATCGTACCAGGTTGACAACATCGATTGACATAGAATTACCCTTCTACTTCTAGCAGGGGCTCTTCTCTGACGATCAAGTTCTTGGTCTCGTAACCAGTGTAGTGAGCCAGGGAGGAAGATAAAGCGAGAAGGAGGAAAAACGCTGCTAACTGCATGGTGATAGAGTTCTAGAAGAAAAAAAAATAAAAATATACTTAGCTAATTTGTTGTATATTTATTATCATAATAATTATAGGATTTATTTTTTAAGAATTTTACCCGGCTGTAATCTAGGGTTTTCAGATGTATGTGTGTCCCTTTATTTGGCATATTACAATCGTTCCTTTGCCTGATAAGCATTGGGTACGAGTTGTCGTTGCAGTTGTATATTATTTTATATTTTTGTAGGTATATAAAATTCTCGTGTCACAATGTTAGTTACCGTACTCTTCCGAAACGACTAGACCGATTCTCATGAAATTTTGTGAACATATAGAGAAGGTCTGAGAATCGGCCATAATCAGAAAAATAGATTGTTTAAAAAATATGTAAATAAAAAACATAAATGTCGACATTTATAGTGTATTTTTTGTCAAAAAGTTCCAATAAAAAACTACCTTTATGCAAAAGGGTCATATTCAAACGGAGCTAATTTTCGAGTTATACAACAATAATTTTAATTTAATTTTAATGTCAATTTGTATTTGTAATGTCAAGTAATTATCATTAAGTATTAGGACAGTATTAAAAATATTATCAATGTGCTAATTTCTGAAGTCAATTAATAAAAAAATAATAAAGCAGTAAATAAATAATAAATGGCAATCGCAAACTTTGATCGGTTGAATATTAAAACTTCTTTACAAAACAGCGTTCAAACTTTAAAATTTAAGCGGTAAAGAGAGAGATTTGACAAAAATTACAATATAAATGTCGACATTTATGTTTTTATTTACATTATTACAGATTTTTGTCATTACAGAGACTCGGCATTTGTCAGGATGTTGCGATAAATGTCACTATTTTAAACACCTCTCATATACATAAATACACACACATGCATATGTTCACGTCAAGTCCCTTACGGAGTAGACAGAGAGTATCGAGTGCCTCTCATATAAAAATACTATGTTAATACAGTGTGTTTTGTGTGTAATATAATAGTGTAAACTAGGCTTAATAGGGTAAAACGTTGGCCAGAAAATATATTGATAGGAGGAAAAATGTGAATGGTGATCCGCGTGGGCGAACCCGCAGGCGTGAGTAGTTCAAAAATAATCTCAGTGAAACATCAATGAAACTTCAATTCCATGAATGTCACCAATCGTAGAAGTGATTCAAATCTTGAACACAAGATCATGTGTTGTTTGCCACATGGTATAATCTGGCGAGACATCCAATACGTACTACGGGCTATTTATATCAATATCAACAAAGTTTTTTTGTAATAGTGCCTATAAATAATACTTAATTACGATAATAGTAAATATTATCTCCGTGGTCTAGTGGTCCGGTGATTGCGTTTACTACATAAAATCCTAGGTTTGATTCCCCGGTCGGATAGTTGTAAAATGTGTTTTTCGAATTTTTAATTAAAACGACGTTGCCCGGGGTAGTGCAAAGGTCCGGTTGGTTACCTATAACATATTGGGACTAAATGCCTTCGTGGATGCTCCTTACGTTTGTAGATATGGGTTGTACCTTTTGCCTATCTCTTCATGGATATAGGCGCCAAGATACTTACTTGTAAATATTTACGTCACTAAAAACAAATTAACAGCAAACAGGAAAAATGGTTGGAGTCTTTATTCAAGACATGGTATGCTCTCAAAAGACTCTTTCGCTTTTTTAACAAAACCAAATATTTCCAAACAAGTATATAAATAAACAATACAGAATAAAAAGTTTAATTTCGTAAACAAAAAAATAACAAAGATAGATGGACCAAATTTCTTTTTTTTTGTTGTGTTAGATAAACTACAAAAAGTCAAGAGTCAAGTTTCACATGAAGAGAAATCCCTTAAAAATTGCAGGGAAAATAGGAAAAACAGTATTTACTTTTTCCCTTACATATCCAAATCATGAGAAATCGTTAGTTAAATATATTATTGGTACGTAATATACCTAAAATATGTGCATATGTTTTCGACATCAAGTTTGTCTGCGTGTAAACCCATTAAAAAATTATAAATTTGTTCGAAATCAGCTCTGCTGCTAAACTTGATTGTAAAATAAGCTACTCGTCATAAATAAAATATAAACCAAATAAAGGAGTTAGGACAGAACTGTATGCATTCATGAGCTTCTTGTAAATTTTCGTATTTTTATATTTTCTGTGGTATTTCTTCATTATTTTGTTCTACCTATTATGAATAAAAAAATAAATTAATAACTTAAATATATGGGGTCATGGAAAAAAATGTAAATATGGCATTGCCGAAGAGAAAACGAATATGATGATTCTGAATCTGATTCAAAAATAAATCGCATAAAATTTGTGATGGCATACTTGAATTTAATCGTAAAAATAAAAAGCTTTCGATTCAGAAGTCAGTGACTCGATATTTATTTAAAATTCAGTGCATTACCCGGCTACAATAATACGAATGGACGTAACGTTAATTTCACAAAACTCCGAAATGTTGCTGGTTTTGTTTTGACGTGAATATTGCCTACATGAAGAAATAAAGCTTTGAAACGCAAAATATATCCAACACATTGGCACGTTCGGTACTGAATTATATTAATGCGCACGCGCCGCCCACCCAAGGCGCCGCCTATGAAATGCGCATTCAAGAGTAACACTTCGCAATTTTCGGACGTGTTCAGTATTTAAAACTTATAAAAAATATATTGTTTTATATTTTATTTGTGATATTTATTGTGGTTTTGAGTTTTATTTTCAAATATGGGTATGATTTCACGAGTTCGGGGTCGGATTAGAAGTGATTCCTTCTCGAAGATTCAAATGAAATCTGAAGATAAAATTGCTAATATTGGTATGTGATTTTTGCTTACGATATCGTCGATTGTATTGTGAAATATATTTTTAATAAACATTTACAATTTACTAAATGATATTGACTCATGTGTTTGTAAATATTATTGTTGTTATATTTATAAAAAATGTAGTGCGACTGAAATTTCGTAGTAGAACTCCGCAGCCGTTTTGGGCGGCCTTGTTTATGCTCTAGATGAGTTATTTACATTTGAGACAATAAACATTTAAAAGTAAGTATCTTCACGCTCATATCTCCGTAGAGGAAGGCAAAGGCACAACCAGGGTACCTTTGACTAGCAGAAGACACTAAGTCTCACAATGTGATAAGTGGCAAGCCTATCACCAACCGGACACATGTCTTATTCCATGTGCTTGTTGTGCTTAATTAATGTCCGTTATACTTATCACGTAAGACGGTTTACTTATGCACGTTACTTTTTAACACTTAACGTGTTAACACGTATTTGGATCTTACTAATTTAAGGCAGGAGTGTTGATTATACTGCAGCATTAAGTTTATCAGCTTCAATAACCTAATAACTGGAAGACGACAGTGTCGAGCACTGACGTCATGGCTTCAGGTATAAGAAAGAGATAGTAAGGCCAAACCTTTATAGTACTCTATCATGTGTTTTCGTCTTTTACGAGTTGGCGTAATATCCCCGTGGTCTTCTAGTGTTCCTGAGCTTCAGCAGAAATCTTTACCTGTTAGTCCCAGATATCAATTTGCAATTCCTTGTTGCATCTCCAATATCCCGCCTTCTCTACCCACCAAACATGAAAATGAATGTGAAAAGCGGAGATTACTGACGATATGATGGCAGAAATAACGTAAAGAAGGTATGTTCCTGCCGCCTTAGTGTCAGCGCTTGTTCCGGTTAGGAGGATAAGGTAGCCAATAAACTTACTTTCGCTCGAGGCCAATATCCCGGACTCAGGCTGGCAACGCACCATTACTACCTTTGGTGTCTCTAGGCGGCGTGAATTTTTACCATCAGGATATCCGCCTGCTTGTTTACATTCCAATTTCATTAAAAACAGTCTGGGCGAAAATCTGTCGCATAGTCTGAATGAGTGTACCTAATAACAATATTGAAGTTATTACATCTATCAACTATCACGTGATGGGGTCATCACATCTCTGCATTAAAAATGTTTTATATTTTTTTCATATCTGTGTAATAATTATTATTTTCAGTATGGCTTCTATCGTTGGTCCTCCTCCTTCCATATTGGGCACCACGTGGATTATTAGTTGCCTTAGGAGGCGCCTGGCTGATGGCTGCTTACACATGCCTGGTGCTGCCAGTGCTCATATCTGCAAACTACCGGTATCCGGCAAGGTGGTACCCAGCAGTCGCAAAAGTCGTACAAAGTAAGAATTTCATTAAATTTTGTTTTGTGACGTATGTCGTCAACGTAGAAGAGATTTTCATACAAATTTTGATTAAGTAATTTATTTTATTTTATTATTTATGAAAAAAGTATCCAATGTTTTAATTCGAGTCTTTGATTAGGAGCTCATCAAGTTTCACCAAAATCGGTTTATCAGTTTAGCCATGAAGCGTAATAGACAAACAGATGGACTTTCGCATTTATAATATCAGTATGGAAGTATGGCTGCAAGGATAAATTAAAGAATTGATTTATCCTGTAAAATAGAATTTTTCATATCCAATTGGTAATAGGAGCCCAAAATGAGCGGGTTCTAACTTAAAAAAAAATGAAAGTTGTTCATAAACTGCTTAAGTGTTAAGTAAATATATTTGAAAAACATATTTCAAAACACGTTGTAGCATTTTCTAATAGTCAGTGAGTAAATATATTTACCAAACTGACCTATCCTCAAGCTCCGCCCCCGTTGTTTACTTCATTACGTTCCATAGCGATCTTTGCAAATATTTTTAGTACGACTTAGCATGTCTGACATACTTCCTTCAATATTACATTAATTTATTTTTTTATATAAAAATACCGTAACCCGTTATTGGTATGTGTTTATATGCGATAGGCTTGCCACCTATCACATTGCGGGACTTAGTGTCTTCGGCTAGTCGAGGGTGTCTGGTTGTACGTCTGTCTATCTCTTGGGGGATATCTATGTTCTATATATAAAGCCCGGTGAAGTAGTAAAAACCTCGCGGTTAGTAACAAATTTGCCATTTAAAAAAAATGTATATATACGCGGGGGAACGCATTCCTGAGGCGGAGATGAAAATAATGCCTGATGTGCAAATCTACTGGCTACCCTACTCTACAGACCGGAACATGAAACAGTCATTATGACGGCAGGAAAGGTAGAAATCTTTATCTAGTATAGTAATGATTCACTTAACTACCACGTAAATCGCTTTAAAAAATATTTTTTCCAAAATTTTTTAACATGTGGCAACCCGAAACATCTTTTAATTAATCACCATTTATCCGCGAATTCCAACAAAATGTGTCTCTCAAATATTTTTGGAGAATCGCGGCATTAAAATATAGGTCATGTGTCAGCCATCTTAAATTAAAAATATTCGAGAGATTTGCGCTGAAGTAAACTTATTTTGAATATCTGCTTGTTTAACTTTAATTAGGTACTTCATTGTAATTTATTCGGGTTTCAAAGACGTGGGTGATGACCGTTATCAGTATATGTACTACTAGTGGCCCGTCCTGGCTTTGTACGGGTGTAAAATATACATATAAACCTTCCTTTTTAAACACTTTATCTAGTTAAAAAAAACGCATCGAAATCCGTTGCTTATTTTGAAATAATTAAGCATACAAAGGGACAATGGGACAGAGAACGCGACTTTGTTTCATGCTATGTAGTGATGATGTCAAAAAGAAGTATTAGCTAACAAAATTAAACCTCTGGCTTAGTGGTCCGTTGTTGGCTTTGACTTGGTATCGTATGCTTTTTTCCTCAGCATTAATTTAACATTAGTATTATAACTTTTAAACTGATGGACAGACTTCGATGCGGATTTATGTCCATCGCTGTCCTGTTGCCAGGGTTCTAAGCACAATATGCAAGTCTTCCGATTATCCTATCGTACCAAGTCGAAGTTCGGTTTCAGCTATAGATTGTTTTTATTCCTTGTATTGACACAGTGTATATCACAATTTCCTATACACGAACTAATATTCCTGTAAACATATACCTATTAAATTTTCAAACGTGTATCTACTGTTAATTTTAAAGATATAACTGTAACAGTTAGAATTTCGATTATTTTGTTTTGTCTAGGAAACTCTTGAACTAAGGTTATAAATTGTCCGGCTCCCTTTTGTACAAAAATATAGTATTTACTACGACAGAACTTTCCCAGAGAAGAATTCCATACTTCATGGCGCTGTGAAAATTTCTTAAATAAATAATCCTAGTAGTTTCAACATCAGTTAATTGTCTTATTTTTTTACTAGAATTACCAGGTGATGAGCTTAACTGCCATTATATTTTTCTACTTGACTCACTTTTGGCACTGAAAATGTTTCTTTCATTCAAAAAGATCATTTACGTGGAACCAGTGTACGACTTTTAAAATTTCTTTATATTTACCCAGTTGTCTTTTCTCTTTAAATATAAGCGAATGTCATCAGCGAACAATACGATTTCAAGTTTATCTCTTACATAGTAAGGGAAGTAATTAAAACGAAAATGGTCCAAGAATGAAGCCCTGGGGCACACCCGTTGTAACAGCAACACCGGCCGATTTTTACCATTAATCTCAACTTTCTGTAGTATCTCATTCAAATAAGATATCAGAAGACCGAGTGCCTCCTTTCTAATTCAATAATAGCGTAGTTTTCTGCTCAGTGTATCGTGATTAACACAATCGAAAGCTTTTGACAAATCATAGAACACCCCGATTGCATTCTGAGTATCCTTTCAACAAATATACATTTTCTTCAATAATTTCACACTGACATCGCCTGTTGAAAACCAAACTCTTTGTTATGAAATAAGCTTTATTTTTTTACATACATAACATCTAATTCATAGTGGATGGTCTGTGGGGTTAGGCGTGTACGCTACGACCAATGAGGCAGTCGCTATGTCAATAGAAATATGTAAGGTGATTCGAAATATAATTTGATAGCTAAATGTTAATAATTCGCTTTGTCCAAGGGTGCCTAAAATAACTTTTTGTCGTTATTGTTATGCCTGTGTTAAGGTTGTCAACATAGGCAAAGACGTATGCATTGTTAACTATGACTCAAAACTTGGTAGTTTTAAGGATATTAAAATGGGACCATCTCGGAAATACTGTCTATCTATGTTTCTAACTATCTTTCGAAAAGAAAAAGAAATCGTGACGTGGTACACAATGTAATAGTTGGAGTCGGTGTTTGCAGTTTTACTGCTCTTAATTTTAAGCAAGTACTCACTCACGAGTTATCGTAACAGTAGGAGTTCCAACGATTAGTCGCGATGCTCAGGTTTAATTCCCGCCAGGAACTTTCACCTGTGTGCCTGTTAATGTCTGCGTCTGTGTGTTTATCAAAATTATTTATACATATTGTTCGCTTCGTCCGCGTGGTAAAACTATTTAACTTTCCTGGAAGCATTCGTTGATAATAATTCAAGAAAAAAAATATCTAACAAGTTGGATCAAATTACAGATATTTATAAAATGCGTTTATCTTAATAAAACCAAAGACAATATTTATATTTACTAATCTCTGGTAAAACTACAAAAAACTGGCTTCGATTTCAATAAGTAAGAATACAAAAAATGAGTTCTTCTCATCATCAGATCCATCCATCAGATTCACTTGGACCACCTCAGAAATTCGCTTCTTCAAATTAACAAAGAATTTTTATAATCGGTTCAGAAATGACAGAGAAATACAGAAATATATAGAAGTCGAGCACATAATTTCTTACTTTTCTTCGAACTCGGTCAAAAATTAATACGAAATCGAGATTGTGCTGATCATTGTATCGTGTGCTAGTTGTTTACATAGTTATGTATTTGTGGGAGAGTCAGGTCATTGTCGACATGAAACTGAATGGGGCGACGGAAACTGGCCCTGCGCCAGCGCATGTACGTCAGACGCTTTTACTTTGATAGGTAGATACAAATTGTGGAAATAAAAACAGTTTTTTGCTTCTTGGAACATCCGTTTTTAAACACAAACATTGTTTTCTACTCTTTTTTGCTTGGCATTCCTAGTAAATCAGCATTAAAATTTGACATATTGATACCGATATTGTTCTTGAATTCGTAATTAGAATAGACACATATGTTATAACTTTAATCGTTTCTGTGGTGTAGCGGTCCATGTGTTGGACTTGACTTCATGACGTCCCGGGTTCGAGTCCCGGGTCGGGCAACAAAAAAAAAGTGGTTTTCCAATAAAAAAATGATGCTCGAGATTGGATGTGTGCCCGGTTGGCGATAGGCTTGCCACCTATCACATTGTGGGACTTAGTGTCTTCGGCTAGTCGTGGGTACCCTTGTTGTGCCTCTGCCTACCTCTTCGGGGATATGGGCGTGAACATACTACTACTATAACTTTAATACGTTTTTTTGTCTTTTTTGTAGTATCTGGGCAACAAAATTCAAGTTTTTATTTGATTAATACAATAGTGGTTCTTAGCCCTTGAGCTAAACACTTTTACTCAATGACTGTGTGTGAGAGCAATTGTTTTTAAGACACCTTAGTTAACTTCGCTAGTATCTACAAATGTATATCTATCTGTAGGCATATTAAGGAATCTTGGAACGGCTTTTTAAAAAGTATATTCACGCCCATATTCCCGAAAAGGTAGGCAGAGGCACAACCAGCCTTTTACCCTCTTTAAAAGGCCGGGTTGAATTGAAATTTCACACACATATCAAGGACTGAGGACCATACACTAATTTAAAAAAACAATCTCAGATTGTGAATGATGAATGAATGTTCATAGTTGGGCGCCAAATCCAGAATGTTCCTTTCCGTCGTGACCCCTGTATAAACGGTTGAAGCTATGCAAAAATCTTCCCTGGCAGAATTATTTGCCTCTAAAAAGGTAGAAAAAGGGTAACTTTCCTATAAGTCACTATAACATTTTTATGGTTATATATAGCACTTTAAAATCATCAACCACAGAAACACGTTATTCATTGAAAGTAGGTATTTAGATGATATTTTTATTTAATATTGAGAATTCGCCCTGACATCATTTTATTTCATCTTAGCAGATATCCCAGTTTTAAAAAAGCTCGGACCAAAATAATGAACTACGTGCGCCAATCGTCCTAATATTATAAATGCAACACTTTGTATGTTTGCTACTCCTTCATTTGAATTAAGACATGAAGTTTTCTTTCGTGAAAAAATGTTCCTGTAGGACCATTAACCATGCGGACAACGCCGCGGGTAAAAGCTAGTGTGATATAAAATGGACCCGTCAGCTGACTGCTGGCAGATGAAATAAAAAAGAATGAAAAGAATCAACAAAAATATATATACTTCATGTTATAGTGTCTGAACGCCTCATGTGTTTAGAGCTCGAAGGGTTAGCAAAGAGGCCTAACTTCATCGACTATCTGCGAGGCTCATGTTCGAATCCCGATGGGGATAGCCATTTGTATGATGAACATCGCTTCGATATACCTCTTAGACAGGGTGTATTTGACATCGTAACGAAAACTTCTGTGGTAGTTTAGATACATAATATCAGACTTCAAAATCCCTTTTATAGTTTTTGTCGGAAACAAGTGGTTGAATATTTAGCAGTTTTTCAGCAATGTATAGCAAACAAAGTATATGCATTAAGCCGCGCCTAGCGAGCTGTAAGTGTTGACCTGATACGCTGTTTTATTACATTACTGTTTTTAGTGAAAATGTGTTACTTAATAGATATTAAATTAAAATCGACTTGCGTTAGGTTGTATTAATGTAATAATAGTGAAATCAGTAAAAAAATACTTCTTTTTAAAAAAAATCCTGAAATTTCCAACACCAAATCCCAACTACATATGCACGTATATCATGTACAGAAACCATGGTTGCATTTTTCGTTACGCTGTCATTTACACGGTGTATAAATACATAGTTTGTTTATTTAAGGGTTATGTCAATTTGTGTAATTTGTACAGGGATATCTAGTTCTTTTATAATAAGTATGATATACTTACTAAAGAGCTATATATATATCCTTACTATATACTTGTCATCGCTGAAGACTAAAAAAACAAACGAGATTTTAAAATCTTAAGACGACATTCTTTACCTATAATTAAAAATAAGGTAAACTACAATCGACTTTTTAATATTTTATTGCTTTTATGTAGAACATTTATTGAGTTAATTAGTAATGTTACTTAGTTATTTTGTGGTGTAATTAAATATACCACTTTTTACACCAAAAAGAAGGTTGGCGAGATCGGACTCAAGAAATTTTAAAGCCCAGACATGGCAGAGATAATAATTGTTGTAATAACATCAATATCAATTATGTACGTCACTAGTTAGTTTTGGA
>NJDD01002038.1:70498-90331 GCA_002245505.1 Calephelis nemesis | reverse complement strand
TCAGGGTGAAAAGTTACAGCTTCATAACTTTTTTTCCTGTCCCTCTATATACGATATATATCCCTCGTACTATGTGTCCTTCTATATATGGTTTCATCAGCTTCTCTGCCTGGCTGCTAATGAGTAGCGAACTTAGGTTAAGTTGGTCATTACCACCAAGATTTCCGGTGGTGTGCAGTAATTTGTCCGGATAGGAATTTAGGTACTGCCTTGCCTTTTACTGCCACCATAACGACAGCGTTGTCGTGTTACGGTCGGTCGTATTCCGGTACCACGCTTTCCGACAAGAATTTACGCCTAAATTTTTGATAGGATCTACGTTGTCTATATTCATTTGACGTCAGATGAGCCGTGTGCTGGCCGCTGTATTAGGTACATATTTTATTTATATATTTTTTGGTTTTTTTAACAGCAATTAGTTTTATACAGAATTAACGTTTTATCAGGCTGTCATTATATTCAAACTCTTATTCATTCAGTCAAGCTTATTTGTTTTTTTTAGTTAGTATAAAAATATTTATAAAGGATGTGATGTCTTCGTCACAAGTAGTGAAATAATCAAATAATCTACACTACAGTCCGTTAGACTAGATGTTAAGTTTTCGTCCTAGTTTAACACGATTTGTACCTACTTCGTACCATCAGGAATTTTTATTTTTTATTTTCCAGTATAGTAAGATACAGACAATTAATATGTATGTCCTTTTCCTTTTCCAGAAGTAGCCCATAAACTACGTGCACCTGGTGCGTGTATCCTGGGGGTTCTGAAGAGCGTGTACGCACCTCTGGATAGAGCAGAATGTCTCTTCCTCCAGATGAACAATCTCTCCACTATGATAAGTCAGGTTGGTACTTACTTACCTTTAATGATTTAACTAATTCTCCGTATCACTCTAGGTGTTATAGTTTTCTTACATAAATATACTTACGCCCCAGTTTTTATAAGATAAGCGGAGTGGACCGAATGTCGTTAAGTAAATGTAGACGGCAATAGCATTATGACATTTTTAATGTATATACAGCAATTAATTAAGTGATACTAGCTTCGCATTGCAAAATATTTAAAAATATATAATCAGATTGCAGAGGTTTTTTAAAACCTTAATCAATAATTTTGTTTCTTAACGTATCTCGTGGAAATGACTGTGGCATCGTAAATGAAGTTCTCATTATTTGAAGGCCATAGGTTAACTTAGCTAAAGCTTACTCAGCTATGTTTAATTGAAATCCGGTTGGACCAGAGTTATCTCTAATGGTAAGCAAAATCGCTGGATCGTCTCCTTTGTTGAACTCTCCACGAGTTTAAAAACCATAAAATTACATCAGTTTCCTGCTTTTGGAACTAGGCTTCAAACTTCTTTACTCTTTGTTTAAACTGGACACTCGATAAATCGTCTTACGCCGTGTACACACAGGAAACGAAAGCTTACGAATATAACTGTGACTAGCGAACACCAAAGACTACGTATACAGCTAAGTCCATTTGGTATGGATAAATAAAATCATATGTTTTCCCCGTGTTAGTCTGGGTCTCCTCCTGTGGAGAATAGACTATCTGCTTTTCAGCTAAGCAGCTCGTAAGGAGCAAGCAAGGGTAGATTGGGTCATTACCAATATAAACACAGGTGGTATAGAGTCGTGCAGCAACTTGTCCTACCACGTAGAGATCCACCACGTTACCAAATCCTGCTGCCATAATGTCAGCGTCTTATTCCGGTCAAAAAGGGTAGAATAGTCGGTAGACTTGGACAATTGGCCTAGCACCTCATCTAGCCATAAGATAGCGCCGTAACCTCCAACATCTATGGTGGCTATAGGCTACGGTTATTTCTTAGAGCAGCAGGAGCGCCGTATCCTTGTTTGCTAAATCTTATTACATAAAAAATACATATATTTTACAACTATTCACCCTAAGTTAATTGTTTACTAAGAAGAGTGTATGCAACTCGTCCGGATTGGCAGAGTCGGAATATGGATGACCTAATTGTTTGCTAGTAGTAATCTATTAATTTAAAAGACTGAATGATGCCATTAGTGCAATCAGTCAAAATTTGTTTTTAAAGTATTATAATCATCCGAATTGGCACTACTACCTCATCTATGCTGCCGTATGTGTTGTCTTCCGTGCGTGCAGCATGACCTAAGGCATAGGAAGTAGTTAGAGGGGATCGTTGTCTGTTACCTTCAGGAACGTTGCAGACAGTCGATCAATATTTTCCAAAATAAAAGATTTTTCTCTTTACAGCTACTTATATTTACTGCGTGTGACCGTCTCCTAGTCTTCCGCGGAAGATTGACCAGCCTCTACTCCTTGATGTTCTACAACGTGATCACGTATTCTGTTAACTACGTTCGTGAAATCTGCACCAAGGAAGACTGGTCTCCATATGTGAATGTCACCCGTCATTCTCGCGTTAAACACCTTGCAATGTCAGCGACAAAGATTGTATTAGAGTGGACTAAAGCTGTCACTTTTATTGTGACCATGACATTTATACTTTTGACTCTAGGTTTGGAGCAAGGATTAGAACACTTCCGTCCGACATTATTGTATACAATAATAACCGGAACCTATTACATGCTATCAGAGAAAACATTTTTAGAATTATGGCCGATTGCCTTAACTGCCTTAAAGCTGGAGAGACTAGAAGGGATGGAGGCGTTGTACTGTGGAGTTTGGGCAAGAGGGATCACAACTACTCTAGCCATTCCTCTAGTTCCAGCTCTTATTTGGATAGAAAGATGGAGATTAGCGTTATTAGTTTTATATATTTGTGTATTTGTTCATGGACGACATAGATTAGGTGAAGCTCTTATTAAGCTAAAGGAAGCTCAGAGATCCTTAGCGAGATTCCGTCGGGCGACCTCAGAGGAGCTTTCTTGTTTGGAGGACGTGTGTGCGGTTTGTCTCGGACACATGAAGTCAGCTCGCGTCACCCCATGTTCCCACTATTTCCACGCTGAATGCTTGAGACGCTGCCTCGCATCTTCAGACAGGTGCCCCATCTGCGTCAGAGAATACGTTTTTTGTTAAGGATAACTTTAGATTTTGTATAAGACTGTACTGGTATAGACGTGGAAAACTCAAACACTCTCATTTGCATATGACGGCGAATGAATATATACTACGTCAAGTTTTACATTTTTTAAAGTAGCAAAAGCTCGACTGGTAAAAGCATTGTCAGCGAGAGATGATAATTGCGGGGTTTTTTCCCGTCTAAAGTTTTTTTCCTAAATAAGGACAAATGCTAAAACTAAAACATGTACTTAAATGATAGGACAGAAATAAATTTAGTGCCAAACGCTTTTTTAGGGCCCCAACTTATAATAGTAAGTTAATGCTAAGAGTAATGGTTAATGCTGGGCCATTTTTCTTACAAGCTTTACATTATTTTTATCTTGCTCTGAATAATTTAATAATAGGTATCAGCATTAGTTTACTATTGGAAAATTATTTACTCATTTCCAAACTATTTGTAGTAAAGATATATCTCCAACACGTGCCAGGGCTGCTATTTTGACCGAATCTGAAAAGAGGAGGCATGTTTTTGTTTGTTATTAAGAACTGGCTTTGATGTTAGACTCGTATGAGCGGAAGAAACTTTTAAAAACAACAGTATTAAAGATTACCTATATTATACCTAATCATCTATTGAAATACTAAGGGCCGATTGCACATTCCTGGGTTAAATTTAATAATGAGCTAATCTGTCAAATACAAAGAGATTTAACCCAAGACTACACCGACTAAACTGACTGACAAGACTAAACCGGAGTTAAATATTTAACCCAGGAACGTGCAAATGGCCCTAAGTGTTATATATCTTTAATATGTAACTAAAGATTTTAGATACATTTTAAAAATGACCTGTATCTATTGGGCGTATTTTTTTATTTTTATTTGTATAAAACCTAAGGGCCAATTAATAAATAGCTTCTAAATTTGAGTACTTTAAAATTATTTCTTTTTTTAAGTTGTAGCTACTTTATACATAATATCTACTTTGTAATAAATATATGCTTTGAATACTTAATGAAATGACAAATTACTATTATTAAATATATATCTCTATTAAATATTATCCAATAAAATATTTTTAATTATTTTATTTATTTGAGACTTAGTACAGATAAACGAAAATGTGAAAGATGAAATTGCAATACGTGTTTATGTTTAATAAAAAATAAAGTAACATTTACATAATATGTATTTCAAATTACTTTAAGTGACAAATTGGTATAAGTATATTGGTAGTTGAAATTATCTTTACTTTCGATCTTACCTTTTTTTACAAAGAACTTAAACTAATATATCTACTAGTAGCAATCGTTTATTTTGATTTATGAAAAAAGAACATTTTTAGCGCTTAGTAATTACCTACTTACCTAATTATATTTTGTAATCATATTGAATTAGGTAATATCTGACAACAAGCTATTGATTATCCAAGCACATAGTAACAAGTAAATAGATTCTTATGTTATTCTTAGTACACTAAGGGCCCCTTGCACATTCCCGGCTTACATTTAATATTGAGTTAAACTGTAAAATATAAGGCGATTTAACTAGGCGCTAACTCAGTGTTAAATTCTTAACCCAGGAACGAGCAAGTGGCCCTAACAAGTGCAAAAAACACACTTGTACGGGTTGGAAAAACAGATACCTACTGAAAATTAAGTAGTTACTGAAGTATTATCTAATTTTAAACAGAAACACCTATGTAATTTTACTTTAGGTACAGGTATCTGGAATTATTTTCTTTACTTAATACAAATTTTGAAGAGAAAGGATTCGTTTTATTTCAAAATAATGTCTTCGAACCCATAAATGTTATTTAATTTATATCTATACTAACATTATAAAGAAGAAAGGTTTGATTTTTTGTTTGTTTGTTTGAAATGAATACTCCGACGGCTCCGAAACTACTGGTGCGATTTCAAAAATTAAAACACCTTTAGAACGCTACATTATTTCTGAGTGACATAGGCTTTGTTTCATCAAAATCGATGCAGTAGAAGCCAAGTTTTTTTTTTTTTTTTTACCTAAGTACGCAAGTCTACACATGAACTATACCAAACGTATACCTAGGAAGGACTAAGTTTCCTTTTATGTATTTTTTCTGGGGCTTGGGATACACGACTATTAGAACACCTGATGGACTCTTGAAATTTATTTTGCCTATGCGCGTATGAACAACTGAACTGGCAAAAAGTTCAAAATCATGTTTTCTTTTCTTTCTTTAGGTTTTGGCCCTCATGTTAGTGTTTTGCCATTCGTAAAGTAGAAATTTGCTTCAAATTTTATATCAATTATAATAACTCATCAGTCACAAGTCGTTAATAAGTCATGTCAGGCTCTTGGGTAAAGCGGCGGCCTCATTACACAAACTCATGTAAGGAGATTTGGCGGCAATGAGGAAATACATGATACGCTAATTTCTTCATGACTATTTCATTTGTGCACTTTTACTGAATAAAATTAAACAAAATGCCACCAAAATTGACTAATTTCACTCAATATAAACACGAAATTCAATAATTATGAAAAAACTTCGACCATCTTTTCTCTTTATGGCGATAAAACTCCTCTAACTAAATCATGTTATTTACAAATATGAGGTCCATCCATAGATAGACTTCAATCACAAATTTCTTATCTTTGTTTAGGAATTCCAAATTCAAATTTATATAGCTATTTTCACATGAAAGTATTTGTCAAAGAATATACTTACTCTTTATCAAGAGGTATTTGTGTTTCGTAATCCATTATACATCCTGAGCCTTTACTATGAGTTGGTATAGATTACGTTCGGTAAGTTACGTGTTGAAATCTATGACACTTTTGGTCTAGAAAAGTGTTTCACTTAGTTACACTTATAAATAGAGGCGCTGCTCAACATTTCATAAAAATATTTTACAGAGACTTTAGCGAGTATAGTAAACTTGACAAGCCGTAAACTCATAGCAAGGGATCTGCTGAGCCTTTATCATGAGTTGGTACCTATATATTATTATGTTCGGAAAATTGCATGTCGAAATCTTGGACACTTTTGGTCTAAAAGTGTGTTTCTCTCAGTTACCAATAGAGGCGCTGTTTAAAGTTTTCATACAAATAATTTACAGAGACGGTAGCGAGGTAGCGTAAACTCATGGTAAAGGCTCTGTTTTCTGCTGTATTTTTATGGTTGCGTCGCTCAGTTCACAATATTGCAAACTTGAAATATCGAGTTATTTACCCAGTATTAAGTCTATATTGTCAAAACATTTAGCAAAGTGATACATTTATTTATTGTCTGTTACTGTTAGTACCTAATTTACACGCAGTTGTACACCAAATCTTAAAACGGGCAACTTGAAATGAGTAATTTCAATTTTCTAACAAAAACAGCGTTGCCCGGTGGATAAGCGCCCGGTTGGCGATAGGTTTCCTATCTGTTACATTGATCTTCAGCTTATCGTCTATGCCCACATTGTACCTCTGCCGACTTCAATCGGGGACACGGGCGTAAAGATAGTCACTTACCTACGCATAAGTTTTCCTAGAATTCGTCAAATATTCGTTCACACAGCTGTTTTGCAGCTCAGAAACGTGTAGATTGCAATGATGTGTAGAGATTCTTACTCATAAACAATGTAAATTCTGACCTGGGGGTTACTCTTGAACCTCGATTCATTCAAAATTGGAATCGAGTATGTCATTTTAGGTAGGTAGCCTTGAACACAATACTGGCGAATCATCAACAGTTAGGTACTTAATAGTAAACAATAAACTGTTGTTGATAATCCGCTAGTATTGTGTTCTAAAGTGACACATACGATTAAATTTTTACTTTGCATGATATCGAGATTCAAAAGTAACCCTACTGATCATAAAAAGTAAAATTTACACGACTTCTGAGTTCTGATATTCATATAGGTAGGTATTCATTTCTATAGACTTTAGTAGTCAATGGTGGTAATTCTGCTGTTCACAAACTAAACTTATTTTAGATGCATGCTATCTTTCTCAAATGAAACAAAAACAAAAGAGATGGAACGTTTTAGACACGTCAGATTAGTCCGAACATGTCAAATCGCGATGTTTTTAATCGACGTTTTCTGAGTAATAGTTTAAACGTCTGTAGAAATTACGTGTACGGTCTAATTTGACAGCGTTAAAAGTGTTTTGTCTCTTTCTGTTTCTTTCGTTGAAAGAAGACAGCGATAACTTAAAATTAGTTTAGTGAGTGCGCAACAAAATTACCACCATTGATGTACTCATTTTTTTAACTTAATGTTAATGGTAATACATATTAAAACGTAGTGATAATATTCTCTTTGATACGTATATTAAAAAATACTCGTACTTTTTCTCATTGGGTGGCAAAATGCGAATATAAGATAAGTTTTAACCGACTCTTAAGTCTTAAAAAGAGGTTCTCATTAAATGGTAAAAAATATGCCAATCATCTGTAGGATAAGAAGAATATCAAATAAGTTTTAACCGACTTTTAAAAAGAGCTTCTCAATTCGACTGTATGTTTTTTTGAACCTATGATTGTTACGCTATTAGTCCGCCAATGACGAATCGATTTTGATTATTTTTTTTTGAAAGGGTGGATCATGATTTCGAGTTGCTAACTTTATTATGATCTGACTATAACTACTCAAAACTGATGAGAGGATGATGGTAAAATTTTTTTGGGACTGTCTCGAAATCATTAGCTATATTTATAAAAAGGATCATAAAATTGCGGCATGCCATTCTATCTAACAAAATAGTTGAGAGTCGGATTTTGCAATTTTATTTGTAACTCTTACTTCCAGCAATAGATTTGAGAAACAACCCAAACACGAGAAGTTAATTTTTGGAATTTGAAAAATAGATAGTAACCGATTCTCAGACCTACTGAATATGCATATAAAATTAAATGAAAATGCGTAGGTGTAGCCGTTTCGGAGGAGTATGGTAACTAACATTGTGACACGAGAATTTTATATATATAAGACTAGCTGACCCGGCAGACGTTGTTCTGCTATTTTTTTTTGCTGTGATTCACCCTCATCACTTAGGGTTATAAAAAATAGATGTTAGCCGATTCTCAGACCTACTCAATATGCTCACAAAATTTCAGGAGAATCGGTCATGCCGCTTCGGAAGAGTACGGTTACTAACATTGTGACACGGTAATTTTATATGTAAGATGACAACGAATTTTTTTCGATATTAGGTAATACTTACGTATTAGTTCAGTAATTGCTCTACATATTGTGAAACCTGATAGCAATGCATTGATGATGGCATCTATAATAACCTATTGTTAGACACTGTTAATTACTAGTCTCTGGTATTACATAAATAATTTGTGCAGAAAACCTAACGACATATCATGCGTCTGCACAAACTCCACCAGGTAGGGTTGTTATAAAAAAATACATCTTCATGCCCGTATCCCCGAAAAGGCAGAATACAACCAGAGCACCCACGACTAGCTGAAGACACTATGGCAAACCCATCGCTAACCAGACACATATTCAATTCCGAGTAACGTTGTTTTTATTAGAAAATTAAAAACAAACACACACATTTTTAATTTCCCGAACCGTGAATTGAACCCGAGACGTTATTTAGGAATTAGAGTCAATGCAATATCTGGGACCATTTGGTGTTGAACAAAAAAAAAGGTTTTTAAGTAACTTGCAATGGCAGAGCAATTCGCTACTCTCGCAATATTTGTGGAATAGTTGCTAATTGATATTGTAACTAGTAAATACCTACGGTCTACGTGATTTATTGTTTGACATACCTACATAACTATCAAATGCTTTTCATACGCTAACTGTAAATTTTTACGATATGGTTCGGATTTAAGTAGCAATTTATTACAAAGGTTTTTTTAGGAATCATGAACAGGTACCTATTAGCCACTTTCTTCATTGAGGGACACATTGATCGATAGTATTTTGAACTATTATTAAATGTCCCTAATATGTATACGTGAGAATTTTTTTAAAATGTAACTCGATATTTCTTTAAAGCTACGATTAGCAATTCTAACAATGGCTTGTTTTGGAATAGGTACTATTAAAAATTTAACGTTTATTTAAAAGCTTTTATGTAGTTTTGTCTGGTCTGATATTTTAAGTGCAATTTTGGCCTTTAGACCTGGATGCTGATTATGTATCTCAGTGGCCAACTCAAAATGGAAAAGTGTACATCAAATGACGTCATTTGTGTTTGCTATATTTATTGTATTTCTGTTGGTCACTGGAGGTAGCAAATATAAAACACATCATTTGACAGCTATTTAATGTACACTTTTCCATTTTAGTTGGCAACTGAGATACATAATCAGCCCCCTGAACTACTATCCCGTTTCCGGTTACTGATTTCTATGAAATTGTGTAATGTGTATGTGTGTAATACCTACATGTGTAAATCGGATAACAAAGCAAAATCTGTAAGTAAATGAGTTTCAGAAGTCGTGTAAGAATTACCTACGTTTTAAGATCAGTAGGCGAATTTTTGAACAGAGTAGGTACTAGGAGATTATTAACATTCCGTTACAAATAAGTTCAACGAATCCGATAAAATAATTTATTGTTTACTATTAACTTAATGTTAAGAATTGGCCAGTTTTATGTTCAAGAGTACCTAAAATGACATACTCGATTCCATATACACGTTGTTTGGAGTTAACACTTGTACTTATCCACTGTATACTTTATTTAACACTTTCTGCTACTTTCTAGCCAACCGGTTTCACTGTTTACAGCATCATCAGGGCTTTGAAACTAAAAATAAAAAGGACTTTTTTAATTTAACGTTCAATACCTATTTGGTTAGATGTTACTGACGGTACCCACATATTAAAATGTTAACAGTAAACAAACCACAACAAAGTTATACCACAGCAATTCTATTTCCCCAAAAATAGGGATTACAGTTAGATTGTAAAATGTCATTATATTAAAACATAAATAAAATAAAATTATATGTCAATTTATAGAAAAAATCAATATAGAAAAAATAAATTAAAAAAATATAAATGATGTCAAACGATATAAACTGTCAGAATATCAATACATGAGAATACCATAGTCGAATTGTCGAAAATATACGAATAACAAATAAATTAAATTATTAAAAATGAAATAAATTAAATTAATGTAAGACATAAATTAGATAAAAATATGAAAATAAAATTACTTACAAACATCTACCCAAATATTAATCATTAATACAATTCGCGCTGTCTCAAACATTTAAAAATGTAAATTAAGAAGCGGAGAGTTATTTAGGTCCAACTGATCGTTCAATAAAGTTGGGACATTTTTAAGTTTGTTTACTTCTAGAGCCTCTAGAGAATTGAGTTTCCTGTCTTTGTTACAAAAATTAAGTAGTTCCAAGTTACATGTTGGGTCAAAGGTATGACCCTCGTCTAATAAATGTCTAGCAAAGGCAGAATCTCTTTTTCCCGAGTGCCAGCTTCTAAGATGTTCCCTTAACCTTATTGAAAACGATCTTCCCGTCTGACCCACGTATGTACCATTGCAATTTTTACAATTTAACCTATAAATTCCACTCTTTGACATTTTTGGCTCTTTAGTTTTATTATTAAAAAGTAATCTTTTTACAGATTTAGTTGCATAGAAAACCGGCTTCTTATCTTTTAGTAATCTAGAACACTTATAGAAAATGTCCCCTAGATATGGCAATCTTACATAGTTTTTAACCTTATTGACTACATTAGTAGGTACCTACAGAATATAACGCCTGTTTTATATAATTCTTGTTCTTCTTCCTTATGATGCAATCTATTAGTCTTGGGTTATATCCATTGTTTTTGGTTATTATTTTAATGGTTTTCAGCTCTTCTTGAAAATCTTCATAACTTAGTGGTATCACCATGAGACGATGAACCATTGTATGAAAAGCAGCATGCTTGTGACAGTCTGGGTGAAAAGAATCTACTGGTATTATATTATCACTATATGTCTCTTTTCTATAAATTTTGAATACCTACATGTTTTTTATTTTTATTACTTATGTTAATATCTAAAAAGTTTATTTGATGGTAGCCAATTTCCATTGTGACATTTATGTGTGAATGTATTGAATTTATAAATGACAAAAAAGCATTAAGTTCATCTATGGATCCAGTCCAGAGACATAAAACGTCATAAACATACCTATACCAGTATTGAAATTTAATATTGAATATTAAATTTCATAATTCAAATTAAAATTCAAAATAATTTGAAATACCACTGTTGAAATTTAATATTGCGAATTGGAAATTGAAAAAAATCTAGGTATGTCATTTTACTTACCTATCTACTTTTTAACCCAACTTAATTATTAACATTTAGTTAATACGAATTATACTTAGTATAGAAGCATTTAGTTATACATAAATTCAACGAATCCAGTTAGGTAGGTACATAATTTATTGTTTACTGAATGAGTTGTGAATAGTACTTAGGTAAGGAACACTATAGGTAGCCCAAACTAGGTAGAGATACTATGTATACAAGTAGCGGGGATTAGTCTTTTTTCATTTATTTCATCTTCAGAATGTCAGATTTAAAATTATAATAAAACCAGCCAGTTACATTCAGTACAGCCAAAGAGGTTTGGTCATTAATACGAAAATATTTTTGCCCCAACCTATTCCCTATTTCAAATGCTTAGGTAATGCTCCTTTGAAATACTGTTTGAGGTACCTACCTATAGAATACTATAGATAGTCCATAAGATAGTCTTCCTCAAATTCGGGGCTCGGCGGTGTAATCGATGCTTCTTTCCTTTCGATTAAAGAAAGATCGGACAGGGGAAAAGTTTCTAGCTAATGAAATCGCGAGCTCAGTGTAGTAAGCTAGTACGTAGGTACCTAATAATTGGGTTAGAGTTACGTCATCCACTAAACTGTATGCGGAACGCTGCGGGCATCGCAATCCACATGACAAAGTTAGCCATATTATCCCGATAGCTACATCTAACATCATGTATAATTCGGAAGCTGGATGAAAAATGGCGCCGTTGCCATAACATCATGCGACAATGGCACGTAAACATTCGCCATATTTATTTTTTGTCCCGCTTTTACGTTATAAATTGCCATATCAGAAACGAGATAGACATAGTGTTTTCGTGTTATCTCTTTCCTCTTGGGCATGGTACAGTGAGTTTGATACCAAAACGTCGTATCTAACAAACGAGAATCGAAATGTTAGTCAACGCTGTTTGATCCGCGGCAAGCACGATACCTAGTTGGTTTCACAAACAAACAATTTTCGCATTTAATCTTAATAGTATTTTTTCAATGAAGTGTAAGTGTTTGCAGTCATATAACACATGTAAGAAACAGTGAGTGGTACCGGATGTTCCTGTTAAGGTGGGTTCTCACTTTTCTGTAATTCGAAAACCCAAGATGTATGAATTAGTACCTACTTGATACTGATAATGTTCTTGATATCTTTATCGATTATGTACGAGTTTCTTCATATACAAATGTTTATTTTCTGCTTTCCATCACTGAAACCTACAAATATATAGGTACCTAGGTAGGTACCTAGTGCCTATGTGGATAGGCATAGACACTAGACACCCTGAAAGTTACCTTTCTACTGAATTATTATTAAAAGAGAAAACCTACTTTTCTCTAAATATTGATTTAACTAAACTTTTCTTAAATTATTACTTACACGTCTTAGAAAATTGGATTAAATATGAGAATCGAACCCAAAGCCTGCTGTCGATCCACGTCGTAGGTAGGTAATGTGTGCATCTTGACCAAAGAAGCTCTTTAGTTAATTATAACATGTTTATTTAATTTTTCTAACAATATACAATTAACACTAAAAGCCACACTCAGAGATGTCATTTATCATTTATCCTATCAGTATGTCATAATTTTGTATAGAAAATGACGATTTGATGACTGATTAAAAGATAATTGTCATTTCTTGAAGATTTCTTCTTTAACATTTATCTTTTCAATACACTTATTTATAACTAGCTGTTGTCTGCGGCGTTGCCCGCGTGGTTAATGGTCCCATACAAAAACACTATAATATGTTAATCCAAGCCAAATTTCTATGTGTATGCCAAATTTCATGAAAATCGGTTAAGCAGTTTTTGTAATAAAAGTAGCCTATGTTGTTTCTCAGGGTCTATTCTATCTCTGTACAAAATTTCATCAGCATCGGTTCACTGGTTTAGGCGTGAAAGCGTAACAGACAGAGTTACTTTCACATTTTATAATATTAGTAGGAATATAATCCTAAAATTTAAAATGTTTAATAGTCTAGTTATTTAAAGCCACTAATAAGGTAGCCTGATGCGTCTAGTTACGAAATATCCCGATTATTTCAGCTTTCAAACAAAAAAACACGCGTCGAAATCCGTATATCCCTTTAAAAGTTACGATGACACAGACAGACAGATAAACACACATAAAAATCTCCTCCGTTTTCGTCGGGATTTAAAAAATAAAGCGACCTTACACCTCCTTTAAGATATTGTCTTCCATACAATAAAAGGTGTTTAGTGTATGTTCCGTTACCTATCTAAAAAGTTTTAAGAATCCTTGTTGAGTATCTAAAAAAAAATAAAAAAAGAATATAATTAATTCATTAGTTTTAAGTTTCCGAATTTCCAAGGCTTGGAACCGATGGCAAAACACAGGTTTCAGGTACCTAGTAGCTGATGATGTAGTGCTAGAAAAAGTGAATGAAATTATAGATCTTGTTTGTGCTCTTAGCAGGGATGGAAGGTACACCGCGGATGTAGAAAGGAGAGTGTGTAAAGGGAATAGTGTGAATGGAGCGTTGAGTAAGCTATTTCAAAGCGAGGTTCTGAGTCAAAGGGCTAGACTCGCTTTGCATAATTCTGTGCTTATCCCAATGTTGTTGTATGGAAGCGAGAGTTGGATAAGTCTGAAAAAGCGTAAGAGTAAGATAAATACGGTCGAAATGAGAGCGCTGCGGAAAATCCGTGGTGTTACGATCGCTGACCGCATTTGTAACAGTGAGATCCGATAAAGAATGGGATTTAAAGAAAGTGTTGATATTAAAATGAGAATGAGCATGCTCCGCTGGTTAGGACATGTAGAAAGAATGACATATGAAAGATTGACAAAGCAGATATATAATGTAAATGTGGATGGATGCAGGTACCCAGGGAGACCTAGGTTGTTGATCAAATTGCTCGGGTGTTTCCGAAGGTGTGGGTTTCAAGAGTCCCAAAAACCAGATGAAAAGGGTTATGAATATGAAGGAATCCATGCACGCCTACCAGGATTGTGAGGTTTGGCAGCCGATACTCTCTGCCTACCCCGTAAGAGACATGTATGCCATTTCGATAACTGGAATCGTAAGTAGGTACCTGTACTCCGTATACCAGTACTGTCCCAATACTGATACCTAGCGAATACCTGTAAGTACTATTACCGATGAATATCTATACCTAATAAAGTTACCTACCCGATGAATGTATCATTTAAATATGTTAAGAAGGAACAGGGGTTTCATCGATTTCAGGATAAAAATTATGTAATACATCTTCTGGTACCGGTATTAAATTAGTACCGGTATAAAAAAAGCACCGGTACTAAATCTAGTACCAGTACTAATGGTAACGCGTTTGGTATCGGTGTTTTGGTATTGCTCCAAGGCCGGTACTACCGGTTTCTAAAAATACCGGTATTACAATCCTTGCTTTTAAGTCAAAAGCCACATTAAATGGGACTAAACGCACCTGCATTCAACCCAAAAAGAGTTATTAAACTTTTCAGGTAATAAAAGGTGAGTTCTCAGATAACACGCAAATAACATACACTCGAATTGAGAACAACATTTTTTTGGAGGCTAAAAACAAAGTGACGGATATGAAACAGATTCAATGTATATAAAAAAATGTGCTCAGATATATTTTTTTGTCAAGTCAATTTTGTTAAGTACCATATAATAACAGAATTTAGGGTTTTGATATCTCTCTAAAGGTGACATGTTACTACTTCCGGTGACGTTGTAAAAACCGCGAGGTTAGGAACACATTAGCCATACAAAAAAAAATTACATCAAGAAATCTGTCGGCTTTGTTACTGTCTACTCCTTTAATAATATTCGTCGTGATATTGCGTAATGTAATAGATATTTTAATAACAAATACAGTATAGTATCTAATGAAGTACAGACTGTTGATAGATGTATGTAATATGGATGTGTGTATGTATAATATCTTAATTAAGAAAATGTGTATATTTAAAAAAAATAATGAGTTAGGATACTCGGTCGTTTCTAAATCATAGGGGAATTCTCGTCTGTTTGTTTGGGACGTACCTACCTAACCGAATTTATTAAAATTAACTGTCACTTCGAAAATTAATTTAGTTCAAGTAGATTTTGACAAGAGACACATTTGGCAATGTTTAAATAACTAGTGCGGTTTTAAGAGGAATCTGGCGACTTGGGGACTAATTATGTATCTCAGTTGCCAATTCAAAATGGAAAAGTGTACCTACATCAAATAGCGGTCAAATGACGTGTTTTATATTTGCCATCTCCAGTGTTCAACAGAAATAAAACAGAGATAGCAAACACAAATGACGTCATTTGATGTACACTTTTCCATTTTGATTTGGCAACTGAGATACATAATCAGCACCCTGTACCGGACGCGCTGGATTGATTTATTATTCATATTTTTCTTCCTTTCTTTTGTATTCTTTTGCTTAATTTGTATACTATTATATTTTTACTGACAGCACGCATAAAATACGAGTAATAATCATAATGATATCTATTTATTATTCAAGTTCAAATACTCTTAAATTTAAAAATATTTATGTAGACGTATATAGTCTAGATATTAATTAATCATATACTAGCGACCCGTCCCGGCTTAGCACGATTATGAAATATACATACAAACCTTGCTCTTCAATCGCTTTATTTATTAAAAAACCGCATCAAAATCCGTTTTGTAGTTTGAAAGATTTAAGCACACAAAGGGACATGGGGACAGAGGAATTAATAATAGATTTTACCCGTCTAGCCCGTTTTTAAGTGAATCAGTGCAGTTCAAACGTAAATGCAGTTAAATTCAGAGTCGTAAGAGGAGTGGTATGCGCTATTGTTCTCTAACTTGTGTTATGGACATAGTCATTGGCTATTGTCTATATTTTATTTAAAATATTAAAATAATAATATAAATCATATTAACTATATATATAATAATATAACTATAATAATAATATAAATCATATTATTAAATTCTTTAGTGTACACCTATTCCTGCCGCCATAACGTCATGACGTGTTCCGGTTCGGAGGGTAAGGTAGCCGGTAAACTTACTTTTGCTCGAGGCCTAACATCTCGGCCCCAGGTTGGCAAAGCACCATTACCACCTTTGGTGTCTCTAGGCGGCGTGAATTTCTTATCATCAGGAAATTCGTCTGCTTGTTTGCATTCAAATATCATAAAAAAATAGTAAACGTTAAAAAAAAAATTAAACAAAATATACAATTTTCTACAGCTGTACCTACTGGATACATGTACTTGTATATACAAAAGAAGAATTACCTATCCAAAAAAATAACAAGTAATCACAAAGACCGATCTTTAACTTTGATGGTTGTATGTTGATTGTAATGATTAGAATTTAAGTGTACAATATAGGGATACTTTACCTTGTAGGTATTTATTTACATTTATGGTTGTTATATTATTACTTACACGTTATTTAATGTGTATTGTAAATTACTTTTTTGTAGGAATTCCGTGTATGTTTATTGTATCTATATGTAAACGTTATTTTATTGGAAAATTGAAAATATACATTTTATAATAATATTTCTCGACCCAAGACTTCAAGAAGTCAAGTCCGACGCCGGATTGCTAGAATAGGCGACTCTTTGTTTGTTTTTAGTTTAGTTGTTTTTAGTTTAGTTTAGTTAATGTTTTTAGTTTAGATGTTTTATGCATTTAACACTATATTTAGAAAAATATGCGTCATGATAAATTAAAAAAAATGATGCCAAAATCCATATAAGTTTGTACAAAAGTCGTATGAAATCTACTAAAATTATTTTTATTTTATACATTTTCCAGTTTCGGTACTTCAACGCCTTTTTTAAAGGCGCTTAAGGCTTTTAAGGCTTTTACAGAACTTTTTACTTCTTTATGATGTTTGTCAACTCTACAACAAGCGGGCGTCTATGTTTACAAATTCGTTCAAAAAGGACTGGATTTTCAAGATAACATGCAATTATGTCGCTAAGAAAAAACGTAGGTAACTTTCGTTACCTACCTACCTGTAATTACTTATTATAATATTTCTAATAAGAATCATAATGTAAGCTCTTTCCTTAATTTACCAATATCGCCCGTACTTACATAATATTTAAATACACAAACACATCCTTCGATACTATTCTTGTAAAAAGAGATACTTATGTAGGTATTGCAAAAAAAAACAACTCAAATAGTTATTGTATGAACATAAAAACTTTAAATACCTGCCTACTTATTAGATAAACCTGATGTAAGTTTCGTGTAAGTTGTAAAGCTGTTACTCAAGAATTGTTCAAGATTACATTTGACCTTTTTCAAGGACTGGTGACATCATGCATATTAACGACCTATGAAACATACGAACTTACGAGTTGCGACTCAAACTCACGTTGTTAGATTATTATGCTAGTACCTGGATGACCGAGCTTTGCTCGGTATTTTTTTTTTGTTTTTTTATAAATTATGTGTTTTGGAAATCATATTTAAGTACGAAAATTTAAAAAGTCTTACCTCAAAGCAAACAATCATTGACTCCGTTACTTAACAACGGACTTCGTTACTTAACAACAACAATAAAACACGAATATGACATTTTTTAAAAATGATTCCTAGCTAGATCGATTTATCGCCCCCGAAACCCCCTATATACTAAATTTCTTGAAAATCGTTGGAGCCGATTCTGAGATTCCAATTATATTATATATATACAAGAATTGCTCGTTTAAAGGTATAAGATTTACATTCAGTGATCTTGATTTGATATCTTATTTATTAGTTAGCCTAATAATTATATAGGTAGGTTTTTAATTATTAATTATCTGAACAAAGTAAGCAGATATAAAGGTGCGAGGGAGTTTAGTTTTGAGAATTTCAAACAGCGGTAGGCAGAGGCACAACCAGAGCACCCACGACTAGCCAAAGACACTAAGTCCACAATGTGATAGGTGACAAGCCTATCGCCAACCGGATACATATCCAATCCCGCCAACGTAATTTTTTTATTAGCAATTTGAAAATATATAAGTATACATTTTCCAATTTTTTTTGTTTACCAAACCGGAGATCGAACCTGGGACCTCAAGATGTAAGATAAGTACGACGCCGGGCCGCTGAGTGGAGGCGATCTAGAATTTCAAATCTATGTAGCATTTGAATTTGGCCTCGTTTTAGGTAGGGTACCTACTACCTACATACCTTTTTTTTTTTTTCGTGGGGAAATCCTCATGGATACCCGCCACTTTCGGGGGAAGTGACGGGTTATGTCGGACTCTTACCGACTAAAACCCCACGGTGTCCACCCCTTCGCCAGGTACCGGGGCTGCGGGAACGCTTTTGCACACATCCGCTGCCCCGGCGGCGCTGGATCTGCCGATCCCCTTCTGGCAGCCCCTCTCAAAAGGGGGCCGCAATCCGTCGGAAGTGGTGCACGGAGACACGACGTACACCACTTCGGGGGTTCCAGTGGCGACAGGCACCCCCGTACCTGCCGCAACCCCATCTCGACCGGGCGGGCTAGATGGAGAGCCCGCCCTCCTACTCCGCGGGCCGTGCTGCCGCCATCCCACGCGGGCCAAATGGCCCACCACCCTGTGTGCGCTCCTCGTGTCCCCTCTTGAGCAGAGAGGCGTACTGAGGAGCGCCCTCCCTGGTCCGTATTGGTTTCACCGGGGTCCCGGCTCGACCCTAGTTACTCAGCCCCCCCGCCACGGCAAGGCTCGGACCCTGGGGGGGACTACCTACATACCTAAATTAAACTCTCTCATACGTACCTATATAACTTCCGAACAAAGATTAACATCCTTTACGCTTAAATACAGGCTCTGATTTTACCTTGGTATTCCAATTTCAAATTCGTCCAGCATTTAGAATATAAAGAAGTACCTAACAAACTTAAACAAAAACTAGCATTGTTTTCATTGGATGCTACATTTTTTTATTGTTAACCCCTAAACAAAAATGTTAATTCCACTTTTTCACAATAGGTACGTCAGGAAAAACTGCATTCAAATCGTGTCAGCCGTTTCTTAACTTTTTTTACACTATCGCAAAAACTATAAGATTGTATTATATTAAAGACCTCTAATAATAAGTAGGTGATTTTAATAGTTTCTCCAAAATATAGGTATTTTGTGTAGGTACTGCACCAATATACCTACGTACCATTATAACCCAGATGTAGTAGATAGCTGGCACAGGAAACATTACTCATTAGGTACACATTACTCATGACATGTTCATTTACAGAAGACTAAAAATATCGATTATTTACAGATTAGTTATATGAAATATTTGTTCCCAAGACTGAAAATGAAAAGAAAATGAAATTTATTTATTTGCGGAATGTGTGTGTTTAAAACTTGTTACAGAATATTCTAACACATTGTGGTGTGCAAATATCTAACTTAATTAACTATTTATTATTCTTTGGTACTTTATTTCTTATTATTCTTTGGTACTAAGAAAATTCGTCCAATTCCTATGTAGTAAAAAAATAATTTATGCTTAATATATACTTTTTGGGCTCTTGCAAACTTCTATTGGTACAACAAGCAAATA
>NJDD01002038.1:52733-70373 GCA_002245505.1 Calephelis nemesis | reverse complement strand
ATTTTTTTTCTTTATTACAATATTTATGGCAAGACTAGGTACTTTTTGGGCTCTTGCAAACTTCTATTGGTACAACAAGCAAATACCTATTTTGCTAAACATGAAACAAAACACCAATTGCGTAAAATGGTAATTTATAAGCTTTCACTAACCTTTAGTGGGTTAGCCGTGATCGGATATCTAATGTGTTTTTGTATGCTGGTAGGTAGAATAGATAGATACTGGAATACACATACGATATAAAGTATTGTTAATCGTTAATAATTTATACAAAAAAAACTTAAAATTAAAAAAATATATATTAAAAAAAACATTGAAATTTAAATAATAATAATTAAATAGTTATACCTACTGCAATAAACCGATGTTAAAATAATTAGTACTGTACAAGGTACATGAAAATGTATAAGTACATTATTAAATATAACTGAAAAACCATTTGCAAGATCTTAATCAACATACCTACTTAAATAATATAATAGTATAAATATGATATACGGGACTAAATTGGAATCATGATTTAACTTTCGAAAAAAGTATGATTAAAATCTGTCCGTTTTGGCCGTGTAATCTTGTAAGAAGTTTCCAAAAAAACTTGCAGGCTGATTGATATCACCCTGCTTTTTGGAGCCGGTTAAAAAGAGTACCTACTTATCTAAAAGTTTTGAAAGAAATGGTGAATCGATTTAAATACATTTGTAATGATGCCACCAATTTAAAAAAATCTAACGAAACAGTAAGTCTATATAAAAGTAAGTACCTAAGTACTTATCGAGAATCCTAAAGTTATGTATATTACCAGAGATTAGTATTTGATATTAAGTACTTAAGGATAGATTTATCGAGAAAAACTCCTGTTCTTTAGGTTATGTTTCAAGTACCAACATCCACGAAATGTGAAAGTCTTTCTGTCTATCTGTTCTGTCTGTATGTACGCTTTTATGGCTAAACCGCTTTATTGATTCCGATGAAATTTAATATACAAAATGTAGGTACACAGATAAAAACACAGTATGATTTCAAACACAGGCTACAATTGTCATTTTGCATGAAAATCATGTAAAAGTTAACCAATGATATTAATGCGGAAGTCTGTCTGTTACTCTTCAACGGCTACACTGATGAATCATTTTTGATATGCACATAACCAGAGATTATATTATATTGTCATTGATATAACCAGAGATTAGTGTATACTTATAATATATTGACTTACGGCCAACGTTAATAATGTATCTCAATCTAATGGATTTCAAGCAATCTAGATAGCTGCGTGTCCGCCGGCCTATCCCATACCTAATTGCCATATTTATCCAGTCCACAGATATGTTATTGGCAAGCGATAACATAAAAATGGATCCAAATATCAATCTCGGACAGCGAGTTATGAATTAGGATTGATTAATAATATTGGCCGTTAGATATGACTGAGTTCCACTGACCTGTGTTCAAAACGTTGGCTTTAAAAATGTCTTAAAATGAACCCTTTCATAAACTACACTCTTTTCTACAAGTGTATTGCAAAAATAACGTCTCAAAAATTAAGAAATACTATCTGAAGTAGCTTTTGTAGGTAAATCGATGAAGTCGCGGGTAACAGCTAGACTTTCAATGTAACCATGTTGCAAGAACATCAGTCCTCGTCACGGATTTTGAAATGGTGAAGGGTTCTTCTGTAAACTTTGCCATGCAAAAGGATATCATCTCAGCCCCAGGATGACAACGCTCCAATACCAAATTCGATGTCCATAGGCAACTTCTATTTTGTAACTCGAGCGAGATCAGTCGGTTTGTTTGCCTTCCTATGCCATAAAAACACTAGCCCTTACCCGCGATTTTCCCGTGTTGCATTAAATCAGTACATTATCTTCCCTTAAAGTTTTTTTTATTTTGATCAAAGTTAGCTTAGATTTCATGTATATTTTTTACTGTCTACCTACCATCGAAATCATGATCAAAATTTATGAAACCAAAGAAACCAGCAAAGTGCAAACAAGACAAGAATTATAAAAAAAATCTTTACTTGAAATCGTCCCTTATTATGGACGATTAATGTCGCAATATAGGTTACCTAACTTTATAGGGTATATACGATTATATACGGCATCTCTGTAAAATATTCATTGTAGGTACAGAGCTATTTTACGATTTTATCTACAGGCGGATGAAACCTAAATACAAAGTAGCTATGTAATATCTCATAATGTCTCTCATAATCTCATGTAATGATGACGACACTTGTACAGTCGAGGACTAAAATAAAGTTATTTCATATACATGGAGATGGCAAAATCACCTGTCAAAATAGCGACTAAAAGGAAGAAGAAGAAGAACATATTTTCATATATTTTTTCATAAATTTTCATATTTTCACTAAGGCGCGAAAAAGTTATTTTTATTTATGGTCATAGGTGTTAAACCATGTAAATCTTGCATAAATTTACATTTTACGCCGTTTTTGCGCAGTTAGGTACACAATTAAAGGACTGAAATAAAAATGAATTACTGCTTTTGTATAAATAATCTGGCTGCGTTCTGTAGTAAGTACATTGCAAATTATGGAAAAAAATTTAATTGAATATTTCCTTTTAACGTGTTCAAAATTTTTAATAATATTTACTACCAAGTAATTGTTTACCCACGACTTCACTAGCCTAGAAGTCAGCAATAGTTACAATTTTCGCCAATCTTTCATCCTCCCTTTTTATCCTTTGGGTTTTTTCAAAAGGCCTATGTTTTTGAATATATTCTGTGCTTTTGCAATAGCAAATTTAATCAAATTACAATCGGCCCAGGGATAGAAGAGACAGACAGGTTTTCCCATTTATGACATTAGTATGATCGTCACGGGATCCTTAGGCTAAAAACTCACGTAGCGGTTTTTGACCGCGCCCGCGACGGTTGCGGACCCGCAGGTTCTGTAGAATGTAGAATGTAGATTTGTATGGAAAAAGTAAGAGCACGTTTCACGACGCGTTTTACACCCGCACCGCCCGCGGCATTGGTCGCCCGCCTGTAGTAATGTACAAGTTTGTGAGCGATGATTTCAACCGTTACGGCTATGTGACCTGAGTTTTGAAATAAAAATGCAGGTTTCCACCGCCGCGGGCGCGGGTAAAAACCACTCCTTGAGTTCTTAGTCTTATGCCCGGTTCCTATATTCAAAAAACGAGTCGTTTTGATTACGGATGGTAGTATTTTGTACGCTTAGTAAGATTACTAACAACGGTTGCTCGTTTCCGACTATTGATTCTAAACATTTTTTGAAAATATTGGTAACGCTCCGTTACTTTTGAACAAACTGGGAATGGTTTAGCTGACGGATTACGATTCGTTGATTATTGGAACCGGGCGTTAGTCGGTAGTTCGATTCCCGACGGGGGCAGGCATTTGTGTCATGAACATTTAGATGTCTGCATTTCCGGGTCTGGGTGTTTATTAAATTTATTCTGGTTTATATTTAAGTATTTCTATATATTAGAGTCGTTGATTCACACCCATAACAAAAGCATTTAAATTTGCTTACTTTGGGGTTAGATTCAATTTGTGTAACTTGTCCAGGGATATTTGTTTATTTATTATAAAAATTACATATAAGTACATTAATAATTTAAAAGTCCGAGTAATCCTAATTTCAAAACTAAACAAAAAAATATTTATTTATTTAAAATTTATTGTACACAATTATAAATAATTATGACTACAAAAGTCGAACTTAATGCTATATGCATTCTCTCTCAGTCAACGTTTATGCTAATAGATATCAAAAGGTTTGCAACACATCTGCAATTTTAAGTAGGTAAAGGTGAAATTCGTCATTTTCTCTACCATTAGAATTCATCATAAACTACTGACAACCTCCTTTACCATGGCCAAAGCGAGTGGTCTAGTTGGACGTGCGCCAGACAGATGTTTATATGTCGGTTACCAATCATGTCAGAATCTCCGCAATGTTGATAGCTGGCTTCATGTAAACCGATGATGGAAATACCATTTGTTTTCATATATTACGAGAACCCTCTTTGCGCCGAAGCAAAAAAGAGTATTTGGATATTTGTGGTGGTAACGTCAGTGCTAGTATGATTTCAATTATTGCTTTGTGAAAGAGATAAGACATCCAGACATTTAAAATCCGTACCTACCCTCTCTCGTTGACGGCATTTAATTCGAGAACAAAAGGATTTTTTTATGACATTGGAAGGCAAACAAGCAGACGGATTTCGTGCTGGTAAGGAAGTCACGCCGCCTAGATACACCAAAGGTTGTATTGGTGCGTTGCCAACCTGAGGCCGGGATTTTGGGCCTCGAGCAGAAGTAAGTTTACCGGCTACCTTACCCGAAATGGAACACGTCATAACGTTATGCCGGTAGAAATAGGTAAGGCGGTGATACCAATCCGGGTGAGTCACTGCAAAAGATGTGACGGTGTTAGTGACGGTAAGCCTATGCTCGCCTTTAACGAGCTGACTGGCAGGAAGGCAGATAGTCTATTCTGCAAAGGAGCCCGAACTAACACGGGAGAATATATTTTTGGATTAAAATAGTGATGCAAAATTGAATTACTCTCTTATCGATTACGTTGATAGAAATGTCATAACTACACAATTGTTATAGTACCTACTACTTTTAAATGAGTTCATCATTGGTAATGAATTCACATTTTTTATAATGGCCATAACTTACGATTCTCTTATTACGATAAAAGACGTGACTATCTATTACTGATGTTAGATCTGCATCACTTCGTACTAGGCAAACTATTTTTCGTAGTGAGTAATATAAGTAATAGTTCTAAATATATATCGTTTGAACCTACTTGTATGTAACCTACGTACATCACTGTCATATTGGCTGAAACTCGCGGACCCAGATCATTAATGACTTTTTTTTATCTTCACGCAAATATCTGCTAAGAACTACCAAAGAACTGACTATAAGCAGAAGACACTCAGTCCCACGATGTGAAAGATGGCAAGCCTATCGCCAACCGAGCACATATCCGATTTCAAGAAAGCAGCAGTTCTTAATATCATTTGAACCTACTTATGTAGGTTTATCAAATTGTATATTGCCTGGAAATCGCGGACCAAGACCATGTGAAGACACTCTTCATCGGGTTAAACCCCAAATTTTCTTCAATTGCAAAAACAGCCCAAGTTCACTTTAGGCTGCACAAACATTAAAACAAAATGAACCTTGCTGATACTCCTGCCTGTAAATGTTGTCTTGAAATGGTGTACACTTAGCTAGCAGCTTCCTTCTTTCTTCTAGAGGCAATTAATGAATCCTAAAAATGTTAAATTGACAAGTTCCAATCATACAGAACCGAGGGAGAGACTTACTCTGAAGAGAGCGTAACTCATGTTAGTTATATAAGTCGCAATAATTATACTCGGAGTATATAAACCCGAACTCTGAAACACATATACCTGTTTGGAATTTATAGTATCCACATCTACAAGGATACTACCCAAAAGGATAGATCCTATTACCTAAATGAATGGAAAGGATAAGAGCCCAGCTTTTGGTTTCCTCACCATTGTTGTCTCTTTGGCATTTTTTTCTTGGAAAAAAACAGCGAACACACAAGCGGTTCCTCTCTTGGTAAGAGACAGTCGCAGCTTATAGACTTAAGATGCTATAGATTTTGTAGGTGTGCCGGTGTTCTGTGGCTGAGTGGGGATAATTGTGCAAGTCTACCGGTTACCTAGCCTTGCGGACCTGAACATGAAATTAAAATTATGACAGGAATAGGTAAGAGGGTTGATCCCTACACGGGCAAGCTACTGAACGGCGCTCTAACAACAGTGGTCTAATCAGGAATGACTGTTTCGCCTTGCTTGCCTCTTACGAACTGCCAGGCAGGACGGCAGAGCGACTAATCTACACAGAGGACCCGGAATGTGTTCTGCTTGTTTTCCTTCACAACACAATCTACAAGAAAGTATATTCACGCAAATATCCACAAAGAGGTAGGCAGAAGCATAACCAGTGCACCCACGACTAGCCGAAGACACTAAGTCCCACAATGCTACATTCATAGGTGGCAAGCCTTTAGCCAACCAGGCACATAGCCAATCCCGAGCAACTTTTTTAATTAATTAAAAAATTGCAAAAAACACTTTTTCATTTTTCTACAATATTTCTGTAGTTTGCTAAAACAACAAATTTGTCACTATAAACATTTTAATTAAGCTAACGCATTAAAAACCTTGGGGAATCGGCATACACTTCAAATATATTAATTATCCTCGTTCCACAAGAATAACCTATTATTTAAATTGTATTTGCCTTTTGTAGATAAACCCACAATTTACAATTTTGTTTGTTACAGAATGGGCCTGACGTGAATTTGTTAAAATGACTATTATTTTACTTTATGATCATTTGAACTTAGAAGAGAGAGCGTCGAGGCATCTCAGTGTTTGGAAAGGTAACTTTTTTAATGATTTATTGAAGTGAAACTTCTTTATCGGGGTTGGAAAAAATTTAGTGTAACATTTATTCGTTACGCGTCACGTTTTTCCGTTACGCGCCATCTTTGTTCTTATCCCTGCCACGTGTGATTCGAAGTATACTTTCTCCAGCGGAGTAGGGATTGGCAATAAACTTTATTTAACCAATTTCTGTAAACTTGCATATAGTAAATTATTTTTTGAAAATAACGTCGTGAAGAAGTGAAAAGAAGTTTCACTTCTTCACTTCTTACGAGTGTACGCTAGTACACGCACACATTTATTATTTTCTATCTAGGTAACTGTTGCCTGCGGCTTCTGACGCGTGTTAAAGTTATTTAATTCTACCGTAAGAATTTCAAGGGAAGAAGGTAATCAGAATTTAAAAATAACTATGCAGTCTTTCAAAAAAATTCAGTCTTTTCGGAGTTTACTCTTTACTATTTTTTTATGTATGTGTCATATTACAAATTTAAGTATAGAAAAATACGCGTTGAGTAAAGCTAAAAGACCTGAAGTTAATTATATTTTAATAAAGCTGGGAAATACGTTTTTTTGATCTCAAAGGTATGTTTCATTCAAAAAATACTCAATGAAAATATGAATAACTAGCTGTTTCCCGTAGCGTTTCCCGCGTGATTAATGATCTTACAGGAACATTTTTTCAGTATAAAAACTATCCTATGTGTTAATCCAAGTTACCCTCTATGTGTGTGCCAACTTTTATGAAAATCGGTTCTTAGTTTTTGCGTGAAGAAGTAACAAACAAACATACAATTTTCGCATTTATAATATTAGCAGGATTGGAAAATAGAGATTTAAGAATTTGATTTTCACTGTTTTTGCACTGTTTTTTGCACTGTTTAGTTTTTGCATTGTTTTTATAGTTTGTAAGAATCGGAGACGTTCCGAGGATCTGTTTTGAGATCCCACCGCTGCCACCAATGTTACACTGGGCCTCGGGATTTGAGTTTTAAAAAAAAGAATTTATTTAAACACTTCTGATTTAACTATTAATATGAATTACAATTAATAAAAATATAAGAAATAGTAGAACTGGATATAGTATAGGAGTGAACTGGTAGGATTCTGAACGGAGACTGACTGGTTAAGGCTATGGGAAAGGAAGGAGGGTCAAAAGTGCTGGTGAAGCACTTTTGAGGGTTTTGTTAGCGGAGCACTGAAATAAGCCTTTTAGCTTACACTTCAGGGTTATAACAGTTCGTTTCATTATCATTACATCATTTAAAATTTGTTTGTCAAGAGATATTATTCATTGAACGCCAAAATCCGGCCGAAACGCCTTGCCATATCTCTGTTTTTTCGAGATTATAGACAAAAATGTTATAAAAGAACCTCTAATAAGAGCTCAATGAGAGGATTTTTTTGTTCGACTCCTATATGTAGAATAGACCATCTGCCTCCTTGCCAGACAGCTTGTAAGAGGCCTTGCCTGGATAGGGATCAACCGCCTAACCTATTCCTGCCGCCATGACAGTATCGTGTTCCGGCTTGGAGGATAGGGTAGGGTAGCCGGTAGACTTGCACAATAATGGTCCAGTCAATTTAGCCCAAATATAGAGGTAACCTTGCATTAATTCCCAGGAAGCTCAAAATTTACATGGATGTTAGGGACACCATTTTATGCAATTGTGAAAAGTCCCCATCCCATGTCTGCAAAATTTTTTATAAACCGAACATCCCGGCCACAGGACAATGACGCACCATCTACAACGTGTAGTTCTCTTACTAGTTGTGATAATCTACAGTGTCTATGGGCCACGGTTGACTCTTACCATTAGTAAGAAAGAAAGAGAAAGTGACTTAAGGCCCCATACTTATTCAGCCAGACGAGCCAATCGCCGCACTCCCCCATTTCATGATTACGATGAAATATTGCGCTCTAAAGTAAATGTCTTAAGCGACAAATCACAATTTTTGGCACTATAAAAGTAATTTGATAAAGTATAAAAACTGAAACACTTATCTTTTAGGTATAGTAGGTACTTATCTATGTTTGTGTTAAATCTGGTGTCGATATTTTCATAATTGAAGTAGACAGTTGGGTTTTGCTTTCAAAAAAGGGTTAACTTTTTGATTTTTTTCTATCTCGCAAAGTGAAATGAATCATATTAATGTTACCAATTGTCACCAAGATCCATTATTGCTTTGTATGTAAAAAACATTATGTTGCTGACGTATTTTAGCATACATGGACCCTTAATTCGAGATTCCAATATCTCCCCCCCCCTCGGTGTGATTCAGGATTTTTACCGTTCCTTTTGAACCTCTAAATATCAAATATTATTTTAATATAAACATTACGAATAAATCCTGTCCTATCCTATTCTATTAATATTATAAATGCTAAAGTATGTTTGTTAGTTTCTCACTTCTTCACGTAAAAACTGATGAACCGATTTTCATTAAATTAGATGGTAACTTGCATTAACACATAGGAAAGTTTTTATCCCGGATTATGATCCTGTGGGACCATAACGACGCGGGCAACACCGCGGGCAACAGCTAGTTATATATAAGTATTTACATCTCGTCTGAAAATGATTTTTTTTAGAAGCAGCTAAACATTCTAATGTGGACAACAATATATTTTAGTAACATGATAGTCGTTGTTTTGAGTCATACCAGAGGTCATACTTAATAATATCTTTTCAACACCATCATTGATGATGTCAACACAAACGAACACGACTCGGGTCACGTCGTATTCATCTCAAAAAAAATTTACATCGGACCATCTTGAAGTCATAACCTACCTTTTCAAAAAAAACATCAAGATCCGAGTAGTCGCGTAACAAATATATATAAAAAACACACAAAAAAAGTCCTCCTCTTTTTAAAGTCGTTTTTAAAAATGGCGTAGTCGTTTATAATAGGCATCATAGTGTTTATTGGTATAGTCTCAAAGTAGGTACTTAGGCATGAAGGTTTTTTTTGCAGAAAAAACTTTTCCCCATGTTGGTCCGGCCCCTAGAATAGACAATCTGCCTTCCTGTCTGGCAGCTTGTAAAAGGCGAGCATAGGCTTACCGTCACTAACACCGTGACATTAGAGTAGAGTTTCGCTGCAACTCGTATCACGATTGGTATCACCGCCTTACCTATTTCGGCCGCCTTAACGTCAGTGCTTGCCGTTGACGTGTTCCGGTTCGGAGGGTAAGGTAGCCGGTAAACTTACTTTTGCTCAAGGTTTAACATCTTGACCTCAGGTTAGAAACACACCTTTGGTGTTTCTAGGTGGCGTGAAATGTGAATTTCTTACCATCCGTCTGCTTGTTTGCCTTCCAATTTCATAAAAAAAATCCAGGTACTTTCTCTCTCGCCCTCTATGGGCGCACACCAAGCCTGCTTGTGAGATTGAGTTCTACACCTCATAATTCTTACAAACCCCATTCCCTCCTTTTCAGGATGGCACCTGGTGATGTATACTTTTGCAGCAACGTTTGGGATCCTCAACTACGTGTTCCTACAAAACACAATGGCTTTGGTCGATAACAACTGTGTGTTTTATCCTCGACACCTAGAATTTCAAATGGTCGAATTACCGTCGGAATTGCAGGTCAAAGATATGAATCGCTCAATAAGTGCTCAAACAGTATCAGATGCTCAAGATTCAAGGCGTGGAATTCAAACTGAGGCCAAAAATGAGACTTTTGATGACGAAAACATCGACGTAACTCAAGATGATAATTTTATAGGTAAGTACAAAAATGTTACAAAAATGTGACGAAAAATAAAATAGCTCTCTAGACAAATTAAATGAATGGGTGGGCAAATTACGGCCCGCGGGCCGGATCCGGCCCATGAGAGGTTTTAATCCGGCCCGCCGAGGGTTTTTTTACAAAAAATATGAACCTCCATAAAAAAATTAATGGTCGAAATGTTAAAAGACTACTAAAATTTGAACAATTAAGAATCGATACTTCAAACATATATATTGCGTATTTCATATGTTAAGACTTCATAAATATATTTTATTTGAATAAAGGATTGTAAAATAATATAAAAAATCCTTATGTTATCTTTATACAACGTTTTATAGTAGCAATATTTACTGCTATTTTTAGGTGTCTTTATAAACCGGCCCGCCTCAAGATTAATTATAATTTACCGGCCCGCGGTCAAAGGAATTTGCCCACCCCTGCTCAAGACTATGTTATTTTTAAACTCTACTTTTGGTATATCAAGCGATTATTCGACCAATAACAAACCGATTTTGAGGTTTCTTTTTTGAAAGAAAAGTCATGATTTCAAGGTGGTCCCATATTAGTTTTATCATGATCCGACTAGTGGACTAAATAATGCAGACATTTTCGTCTATGTGAACATAATTGATATGCGACCAAATGTTTAATCTGCTGCCCAAAACTATCTACTAGTTGGATTAGAAACATCTAAACTCGCGTCAGATCGTCAAATAGAAAATTCGTAAGATGGCGTAGGGCGCTTGCGCGAATAAGACGGCGCAGAGCGCTTGCGTGAATGTTCGTGTTGTCGTGTTTGTGTACGATAGCGCAATAAATAAACATTGTATTCAACCACATAAATGTTAGCACTTTGATACTGATAATTAAAGCAATTCGTGCAAAATTAGTCCCTAACCATTCCAAAATATCAAAAATACACAACGTTAATATTCAAGTTTTTACTTCTGCCGGCACTCCTGGAGTGCAACCCGCCATTTTTTGCAGTTGTTTTTCTGCGCTTATATCTATAAGTAACTTGATAAGTTAACTTTAACTTTAGTCAAAATTACTAGATATGTAAATAATGAGTTGTCATCACGGAATAGAGAAATTTTCTTTTATTTCAGGTTGTCATATAATTTTTTTTAGGATCAAACGGATCCTAATTAGAAAAATACACGTTTAGACTAGGAGGAATCGGCGCATGAGTACCGAAAACTATTCCACCTCAATTTTTTTATGCGATCCTCTTAAAATTGCCCTCCTAATGATATAAATGCATGTTGCCATGGCGCGACCCGGTGCCATATGGTTTAAACCGAAATTGTTTAAACAATTGTAAGGAATTGTTATTTTTCAACCGGACAATTTTTTTTATATTCATTATTGAAATACCAATAAAAATATCCCATGACTTTTCACGATAAAGTTAATATTTTTTAAGATATGAATTTTTAAAAGTTCGAAAAATCTCAAATTTGGGTACTTTCGACCCATGAAAAATATATTAAAGAAAAACATAATGTTTAAGTAATATTTTTTTTAAGTCCTCTATACAATAGGTAATAATATTGTTAATAGAGATTTTAAAAAAAATCATTGTTTATATCTTTTTTTAATTGTTGATATAAAGGCTTATTTTACAGCTGTTATAATGGGTTTCCACAAAGTAGCGGCTGATTCAATAAAATACCTAGTTACATGTCAAATTGTTAGTCACAGACAGTATCTTCACGACCATAATATCCCAGAAGAGGTAGGCAGAGGCACTACCAGGACACCCACGACTGGCCAAAGCCACTAAATCCCATAATGTAATACGTGGCAAGCCTATCGCCAACCGGACACATGTCCAATCCCGAGCATAACAAAAAAATAACGTTTATTTTTATTAAAAAATTGAAAACCCGGAAAATATATTTATATATATTATATTTTTAAAGTCTTCTGAATCACAATCACATTTCTGTATGCCACTAATATTATTTTTTTACAATAACAAGCTTTGGTTTTTCAGGCTTTCTTACAATTAATTATACGGTTTTTTAATATTAGTTGGGAATGGGCTTTTGTTCGTAAATAAAGATAGCAAAGCACCATTCTCTAATTTATAGCCGAAATTCAGAAAATCTTAATTTGAAGCGAAATTGACAATTAAAAAAAGATATAAGCAATGTTTTTTTTTAAATCTCTATTAACAATATTATTAACTATTGTAAAGAAGATTAAAAAAACATTATGTTTTTCTTATATACTTATATATATATATATACATTTTTTAAATCTATCTTTAGTTTATTAGTTAGTTTGAGTGTTCAAGGGGCTTTGAGAATGGTTTAGATTCAGAATTTGTCACACTGGAAAAGGTTTTTTTTTAATTAAATTTTTATTTTTAAAAATTCGGGTCGGCTAGATATAAAATTCTTATGTCACAGTGTAAGTTACCGCACTCCTCCGAAACGGCTTAACCGATTATCATGAAATTTTGTGAGCATATTGAGTAGGTCTGAGAATCGGCCAACATCTATTTTCCATACTTCTAAGTGATAAAGGTGACTCACCCCAATTTATTTAACTCATATCACATTAAACATATTACAGAACAACGTTTGCCGGGTCAGTTAGTTGAAAAATAAAAGAGGTCTTGCCTCAGTCAATCAACTTTTTTAACCCGTGTCCCGGACGTTTCTGCTAGCAATTTTCCTGCAGTGCACCTTTTTTATTTTTTTTGTTATTGGAAGGCAAACCTGATGGATTTCCTGGTGGTAAGAAATTTCCGCCGCCTAGAGACACTAAAGGTGGTAATGGTGCGTTGCCAACCTGAGGTCGGGATGTTGGGCCTTGAGCAAAAGTAAGTTTACCGGTTACCTTACCTTCCAAACCGGAACACGTCATGACGTTATGGCGGCAGGAATAGGAAAGGCGGTGGTACCAATCCGGGTGAGTCGCTGCGAAATTCTACCACCTAGTCAGATGTCACGGTGTTAGTGACAGTAAGCATTCGCTTGCCTTTTACGATCTGCCTCGCAGGAAGGCAGATAGTCTATTCTTCAAAGGAGCCCGGACCAACACGGGGAATTGTTGCTGTTCTAAAATTTCAAATTTTAAGATTTAGATTTTCAACTTCAGGTAATGAAACCCACAGGCTTGTCCTCGATACGTCACGCAGTTTATTTGGACAAGATGACTGTGAGTTTGCTGAGTACATGCCTATCTTATCGGTGATATTCGCGGCTGTGTGGGCGACCATGTTTACCATGTGTCCTAGTGGAGGTTACTCAAGATCCGGGTATGTACTTTAATGATTTTTTATTGAATTGAAAGGCAAACAAATGCGGATTTCGAGATCGTAAGAAAAAAAATATCTATATAGACACCAAAGGGTCAAATGGCACGTTGTCGACCTAAGGCAGTGTCGAGTTCCTTTGCGCTAATTTTTCCGGCTACTCTACTTTCTAAACAAAAACACATCAAGTGACAATTGAAGTTAGCTTAAATTTTGAAATTTAATTCGGCGCTATATTTATTTTAAACTTTCACTAAGTGCTAAAAATCATCACTACATAGTATAAAACATAGTCGCTTCCTCTGTCCCTATGCCCCTTTGTATGCTTAAATCTTTTAAACTACTCAATGGATTTTGATGCGGTTTTTTTTAGAAGATAAAGTGATTGAAGATGAAGGTTTTATGTGTATTTCATAACCGTGCATAGCCGGTGCGAGCCGATAGTTGGTAATAAATGTTAATTGAAGTATTTATTAAATTATTTATTCCCTTGCTTCATTCATTCATTTATCCACATAAGCTTTCACATTGAGCTATAACATTAGTAGGTTTATTAGTATTGAAGTTTCTGCCTGTACCTACTCTGTATTCTGTCCTTTGTCCTCCGTACTTTAGCGGATAGGACACAGGAGCTTGGTAAGGCCATAGTCGTTGGATTATAAGCGTACAAAGATGCATAAAGACTAAAAAAACCTGTGGCTGTAAAAGACAAGGAACAAGCACCCGGCTCCTGTGATGGTAAGAAATAACCGCAGGGTATGTACACCATAAATGTTGTAGGTGCGTCTCCGTCCTGTGGCCTCGTTGTTAGGCCAAATTGCAAATCTACCGGCTACCCTATCCTCTGAACTGGAACATGATATTGTCATTATGAGAACAGGAATAGGTAAAGCGGTGGATCCCTAAAAGGGAAAGTTTCTGCACAACACTCAACCACCACTAAATTACGTTAAAAATATGAACACAATGATGATTGTAATTGTGATTGTATGATTATAAAATTAAAAATTGTCATAACCCCCGACAAAACCTATCCGTTATGTACGTAAATAACTCGATCACATTTGCTCTAACGAAAAAAATCTACTAAATTGGTTCTTTTATTTAGGAGTTATGATGCCACAGACAGGCACGTCAAACTTGTAACACCCTTCTTTTTCTATAGGTAGATAAAAATATATCCATAAGCGCCGCGTTTCTCATATCATGTGATTTATCGTGGCTAAATAGATAACTGTGTTGTTTTCCTTCTCTTACTAATTAGTCTGGTCTCAATAAGGCACATACGTAGGTATCTGGGATAACGGGTTAACCTTAAACTATCCGTTAATATTGTTACCATAATTTTATTTTGGCAAGCCTATCTCCGATCATCGGTAGATAAGATATTTTATTTTTTGATTGTTTATGTATCATAATGTTTAGCCTTCAGCAACCATGGAGGATCCTAGCTCCTGCGTTGGTGTTTGCAATAGTGATGGTCGGCCTCACTGGACACAGCTTCGTCGTTACCAACGGCGGCATTCACGCATTTTGTGCTGCATTTCATAACGTCACAAACACTACCACGTAAGTATAACATGAAAGAAGTTAAAAGCTGGTATGATAGATAGCGCACACTTAGACGGGCATCATCGGCACGTATAGTCATTAATCCGCCTAGATCAGTCTTTCCCAAAGTAGGCGATAACGCCCCCTTGTTGGCGTTAAGAAAACGAGGTGAGGAGAGCTACATAACAACTGATTTTCAAAGGGGGCGTTACATAAAAAAGTTTGGGAACCTCTGGTCTAGATCGTTACCATCTTTTTATGGAGCAATGCACATAATACCGGACCGCATCGCAGAGTGTTTGATATTTGCTGTGAAACTCGATGCACTCCGATCCTATGGCCCCATATAATTTTTATCAAGATCAGACAAAATGTTTTTTATAGCACAAGACAGCGAACAAGCACACAGCTCTCCTGATGGTATAAAGCAATGGACTATCTATAGACACTAAAGATGTTATAGGTGTGTCATCGTTGGTCGAGTGGTTAGCGTATACGTCCACACCGACCAACCGCGAGGCCTCGACGGCAGGCATTTGTGTAGTGAACATTTAAATTAGTATTTATTGAATAGTGTTTCCGGTCTGGGTGTTTATTAAATGTATTCAGGTATCTATATAAGTATTTCTATGTATTAGAATAGTTTAACGAACACCCATAACTAAAGCATATAATTGCTTACTTTGGGGTTAGATTCAATTTGTGTAACTTGTCCTGGAATATTTATTTATTATTGTTCTGTGCCCGGGAGTTTAGGACTTTTTTGCAAGTGTAGCGGCTAACCTAACCACCGGGCTGGAACATTATAGGCAGGAATAGGTAAGACAGTGGATCCCTTGCCGGGCAAGTTGATGCTCAGCACTCTACCACCAGTGGTCTATTCGGTAATGACTCATTCAACCTATACGTATCTCTTACTATCTACCTGGCAGGAAGAGAGATGGTCTATTTTACACCTAGACCAACCATTGGGAATACTTATAATAATGTACAGGTTATGAAGTCATACTTAATAATGTAAAACTTTTATAGTACCTAGGATTCATAATGGCCATATGTCCAATTTTCAAAACAAAGGAACCACTAATGTTTGTTTGTATTGGTCGAGTAATTGCTTAAAAAACATACAGTCGAACTGATAACCTCCTCCTATTTACAGTCGGTTAAAAATGGTCGTACTTTCTACATATAAAGAAGCAGCTCTACCGTCACTAACACCGTGACATCTGATTAGGTGGTAGAGTTTCGCAGCGACTCACCCGAATTGGTATCACCGCCTTACCTATCCCTGCCGCCTTAACATCATGACGTGTTCCGGTTTGAAGGGTAAGTTAGCCGGTAAACTAACTTTTGCTCGAGGCCTAACATCCCGGCTTCAGGTTGGACGTACCATTGCCACCTTTGGTGTCTCTAGGCGTCGTGAATTTCTTACCATCAGGAAATCTGTCTGCTTGTTTGCCTTGCAATACCTATATAATCTAGTTTAGTTTTATCAAAGACAACGTTAGCGTTGATCTATTAATTAACCATGATAAATTGTTTCCTTGACCCAAAAAACCCAGTGAGCATTTTTATTGATAATGCTTCCGATTCTGGGAAACCAATTTATGAGTTATGATACATAAGTATATAAAGGTTACCTATACTGATTTACTATTTATTTACTTTACTTTATTTATTTATTTACTTACATGTATGCATAATTATGCTGACCTCCGTTTTGGACTGTTCTATTGTCGGGTTGTCTGCTAAAATGTTCGTTTTTCAAAAAAGCGCGAAATTTTGTTTAATACGAGTATTATCCCCCTATCTCGCGCTTAGCTTTGAAGTTCAAGCACTGTTAGTGTTTCGTTAACATTATAAGTGTAACGTGCCACAAGAAAATACACACACGGCCTGAAATGAAAATAAAAATACACTTCAAGCAGGATTTGATCCTATATTTTATTTTCTGAATGGACGTTAGCATCTGCCGCTAGCCAAGTTTGAGTTTGAATCAAATTACCCGATTTCATAAAATCTAGCTTAAATTCAACTTAAATTATTCAAAATTAGTCATCTCAGGATATCGAGCATAAAGCAATGCTTTCCTTACGTATTGAATTTTATGGCTTAGTCGATAGATGCCTAATCCTTAAAATGCCTAGCGTTCTGAAAATATATAATAAGTATATATTCGAAAAATGACCAATTCGTATAAAAACTAATTCTTATTTTTTTTTCTATCTAACTGATAAGTAAGTTTTATTTAGGTATTTAAGAATACTTACTTGAAATTGTAGGTAAGTACTACTTTTATAATGAATGAATTAATTTTAAATTTACCTTTCAAACTACTACTTTTACTAGTCAAATACTTAATTATCATTTAAACTTCATTTTGTTTGCTTGCATACAAAAACAAGCTGTGGGAATAACCCTGGTCGTTTTCCATCTCTGCTTACATAAATCGATTAGCCTTAGTCGGGCAAATCAAGAAATGGCAGCTTACTGTGATATGGCGGGGCAGATTATGATCGAAAACCTCTCCCGTATTCCTCGTAACAGTCCGGCGGTATTGTAGGTGCTCGGCGGCCGAGCAGCACGTGTCAGCGTCGTGGGGACTGCGGTGGGGGTTCGGCGGTCGCGCCATGGCGACGCGC
>NJDD01002038.1:32610-44204 GCA_002245505.1 Calephelis nemesis | reverse complement strand
CAGATTGCTGAGTTTTTCAGAAGGTGCCAATCATTTTTAATTGAGTTGAGCACGCAATTGAAATTACGTTTGCCTTTTGGAAATCCAGTTTTTCGAGAACTGAAATTTTTTAACCCACACACTGCCGTGCATAAAGAATTTCGCAGTTTACGAAATGTAATAGAAGCTTTTCCAATTTTCCCATGCGAAGTACAGCCAGAACAAATGCAGTTAATTGACGAAGAATATAGAACCCTAAAGTTTGATCGCGAAGTAAGTGATTTGTTACAATCTTCCAGCACTGGCTCACCCAGCTCGTGTGAACAATTTTGGGTGGAAGTTGGAAAAATTTCTAACAGTGATGGCATGTTAAAATACAAAAATATAACTAGTTTTAGTAAATCTCTTCTATGTATACCGGTGTCGAATGCTGCATGCGAGCGCATATTTTCAAAGATAAATTTAATAAAAACGGACCAAAGAAACAGATTTATAAACAAAAATGTGTCAGCTATTTTAAAAACAAAGCAAGGTATTAAAGATGAAGGAGGTTGTATAAATTTTAATCCTTCGAAAAGGATGTTAAAATATAATTCTAACATTTATTGTGAGCATGAATAAATAAAACGTTTTAAGAAAATCAGTATTTTTATTGGTATATCTGTCCTATGTTAGTCGGTATATTTCAGTATTTTTTTGAGGTGCCTCGGTATTTTCTTAAAATTAAATCTGGCCACACTGAAAAGAAAGATTCTAAATTGAAAATTCCTACATTTCCTACTTAGTCTAATTATTTAATAACAAAAAGTTTTTACTTAATATAAAAATCAAAACCACGTAAATAATGATAATAGACCAGGTAAAATATGTTTATAAATTTTCGTTTTTATTTAAATTCAAACGATATGTACATGATAAACCGGCAGCCAAAACATTACATCCTCTAGAAAACAGAGGATTACTTAAAATTAGTGGCGATGATGCTTCTGTTTTCTTACAAGGGCTTATAACTAATGATATGCGTCATTTTGAGAATGGTACAAAATCTATTTACGCAATGTTTTTAAATAACAAAGGTCGAGTTTTGTACGACACTTTGATCCACAAATGGGAGTCCGAGACTTTTATGTTGGAATGTGATAAAAAGCTTCTTTATTTAATGTCAAAACACTTAAAAATCTTTAAATTAAGACGCAAAATAAATATTGAAGACGTAAACAATGAATATAGATTGTGGGCTTTTACATCACCTACCATACAAGATTTAGATGAAAATAACGCTAATTTAAATTTATACAAAGATCCTAGACTTTCGGATTTAGGATATAGAATCATATCATCAAAAGAAGGCTCAAACATTGCAAATGTAATTGGATCTGACATTGATATTCAAAATAATGATAATAGTTATCACTATTTACGATACAAACTAGGTGTCAGTGAGGGCGCCAATGATTTGCCACCAGCAGCAAGCTTTCCTTTAGAAGCAAACTGTGATTATCTGCATGGAGTCAGTTTCCATAAAGGATGTTATATTGGACAAGAAGTAACAGCAAGGGTCCATCATACTGGTGTTGTAAGAAAACGAATTATGCCATTTAGATTTCTTGACTTGGTTGATAAAAAATTAGAAGTGGATTCGATAATCAATGCTAAAGACAATCAGAAAAGTAATTTAGGAAAGCTAAAGGGTGTTAGAAATGATTATGGATTAGGCCTGCTAAGAATTAAAGAGTCTCTTGAAGCGAAAATTATAACTATTAATAATTGTAATGCTGAAATATTTAGGCCAACATGGTGGCCAATTGAAGCTCCAAAAGAAATTGTTAAATCAAATGAAGCATTAGAATCTAAAGAGCAATCAAATGCTTAGAGACATTATTAACTGTTATAAGTAATTTGATTTTTATGAATATCTAAACTTAGTAAATTGTTTTTATTTTTTTAGACAAATGCAATGTTTGTTATTGTTAATTTATATCAATTCTAGAGTAAGAAATTTGTTTTCAACACAATAATATGAATCCTAAATTGGTTACAAAGATTTTTATGGTGTAATACACAATTATTTATTTGTATAAACATAAGTAAATTGTTAAGGAATACATTAATATAATTTATTTTATTCTGCAGTCTAGTCCCACAGGTTGGACTTGATTTCATGATGTCCCAGTTTTAATTTCTGCATTAGGCAACAAAAAAATGTATTGTATGAGTGCCTGATTAGCAATAGGTTTTGCCACCTATCATATTGTGGGACCTAGTATCTTCGACTAATCATGTTTCCCTGGTTGTATCTCTGCCTATCTTTTCCAAAATAATTTTTGTTCCAAAATTATAAGTATCTATAGTAATCATTTTTAATTAAAATTCAGTACCAACTCAATATTGTGTGCAAGCAAAGCAAGCTGGAAATTTTGATATGTGGCCCCATGTTCTCAATGAACATCAAGTCTTGGCTGCTTGTAGCAGTAGAAGTAAATTCGTAAGAAATTAGGAGATTTGAGATTATTTTTATGTGTAAAAACGTGCAGCTATTTGAAGTCATCCTGTCGTATAACACAATTACGTCTGTTACCTTTCTATTATCTTTATATTTTCTTTTATATCAAACTATATCTATTCAACTCTTAAATTTAAGATTGTTGTGATCTGGTTTTAGAGTAAGTTTTGGGGGTGGAAGACAGTAAGAATAGTAATTAATGCAAAAACACTCACTTCCACAAAACTTAGAAACTTATTTTTATTTTAGCATCATGGGTGATACCAAATTGAAAGAAGATAATATACCAGAATTTTATGATTTTAAGTGCAGTTCCTGTGGCATTGCTGAAAAGGCTCACTACAAAGGAGTGTCTCCACCATTTTCTAAAAATATAGAACTAAAATATCCTAGCTATGTAATGAAAGATCCATTTAGTCCTCCGGGAACAGGTGAAGTTTTAGTTCTAGGTGCGGATTGTGCTATATGTGAAAAACCTGTTTGTATTAACAAAGAATGTAGTATATTTTATTTAAAAACATACTGTAATTTATGTGTTTATAATTCTATTGATGACTTCCCTAAAGAAATTACAAGCAAATTGAAAAACCTTGTTAATAAAAAGTTTGAAGCATACCTATTTTTTTAAATTAGTCATTTTTAGTGTGGTAAGTGGTTTGATTGAGCTTTACTGCCTCTGCCACTATATATAAAGATTACCACTTGCATACCCCGAATTCAATTCTAAAGAGTAGAGTTTCGGGCTAAGTAACTAAAACACTTGCCATATATATAAAAAAATGGGTTTTTTTTATGAATAAGTTCAAGTGACACCACTAAGGATCCACTAAGATGTAACAATTACTTGGTAGTTATAGTATTAACTTCTTGGTGAGCAGAATGAAATAAAACCTTTACTTTTAATACAATAGCTTTCCCAAAAGTGCATGGTAATATTAATAGGTAATAATTAATAAAAATAGGCTATTTGTTACTTACGAAACCAGATTGAAGAATCTTCTATGTGTAGGTACGAGTATGACCAGCCGCAATGGTCCTGAATCTTTTACAAGCGATAGCCTGAGGTGTCCTTGATAGCTCGAGTAAAAATATTTTTCCGTGCCTTGGTCCTTAATATTTCGGTTTAATTTTATGAAATATGTATTTAGATCGTAAGCCTTAGGCGAATTACAGGACATAGCATAAACTTGCAAGTTTGGTGAAAGTATATAGTTTTATAATGAGCCAGTCCAATTGAAATTATTATGTACCATGACCAGGGGGGTGATTATGTATCTATCTCAGTTGCTAACTAAAATGGAAAAGTGTACATCAAATCGCTGTCAATTGACGTATTTTATATTTGCCATCTCCAGTGTTCAACAGAAATACAATAGAGATAGCAAACACAAATGACGTCATTTGATGTACACTTTTCCATTTTGAGTTGGCAACTGAGTTACATCATCAGCATCCTCATATAGCAGTAATATTTCAATTCTACTGTCCATGTAAAACGAAATACCGTCGTTTGACTCAGCTGAGAATGAGTAAGCAATATGTTTATCTTTTTACGTAGACTCATTGCATTTTTTATGTGATAAGAGCGCTAACGAGCACTCGGCTCTCTTAATGGTAAGAGACAACTATGGCCTATATATGCCTTAAATATTGTAGCCGCGTTGCTATCCTGTGACCGAGTTGTTAGGCTTATTACGAAAGTCTATAGTCTAGTTACTTTACCTATCTGATCGAAACATTATGACGACAAAAATATTTGCCGCCCGGAAAAGTTGTTGGACAATTGTCTTATTCATAGTAATAACTAATTTAAACCTATGCTTACCTCTTTCGAGTTATCAGGCTGAGGAATATGGTCTAATCTACACAAAGGACTCTGATCAACACGGAGGGAGAAAGTTGTATACTACATTAATTATTTATTACTGATATGCCTACCATGATCCCTTCAATAATATATGCTGAAATGCTACTGCTTACATGATTTATGAATACTTATTAAAAATACGTGTAACACTATACAAGGTAATCATCTTTCTGTTATGGCCATAGATGATAAGAGTGCTAAGAGGCTAAGACTGGTCATGAATGTTGAACATTTAAAAAGATAAAATATGGGATTTTCCGAATTTGACTGCACATAACTCTTACCTGTGAATCTGAATGTTTTCAAGTGCAACATAAATCAGTTCAGTAGCATAACAAAAGTTATTGAAGTTTACCGAAAATCGTCACAGTTTATCGAAGGCCACCACAGCTTATCAAAGGTCGCCACAGTTTATCGAAGGTCATCACAGTTTCTCGAAGGTCATCAAATATTTTATTGAAAGTCATAACATTTTATCTAACGCAAACAAGTTCAGATTAATAAATAAAATTAGGGTTGAAAATTAAAAAAAGTGTATTTATAAAATACTGTTTACTTTGGCTTTCCCATCCGATTTACAGTATTTTTAATCAATTTTCCTCTGAATTTCAATAACACAAGTATATTCGATTGAAATTCTATTTTCAATCGCTTCAATACTATCAATATATTACATAAATTCAAATTACAAGCCAGTGGACAAAATGCCACAGTACAACCACAACACTATAAAAAGCAGTCAACTTGCAACACTAACTAATGAGAACATAAAATACAATCTTAAAATTATTTAAAAGATAATTACAGCATAGTTATATTAAAGATATATGATATATAATATAAATATTAGTAAGCTCTAAATTAGGACAACCAAAATACATCCTTTGTCTTTGTCTTACATACCAGTCACTCAATTCGATAGCACCTCAATACATTATAACCCTTTAAGAACAGTGACTGTTTCCTCCCTTACATCATTTTAATAAGTAACACAATAAATTGATAAAAATGTTCTATAGTAACAGCAAATATACAAAGAGTAACATAAAATTTATTGCTTAGTACGTTGTCAGGGGTATTAAATTTCTATATTCGAGATGGCTTACCATTATTGTTCATATCAATGAGAACGTTTGAGAAATCATTTTGTCAGAGTAACTATTAGATTGGCGCAAAAAATAAATATCGATCTATATATTGAAAAAAAAAATCAAATATAGTGCGCGTACGCAAAATAAGCGACATAAGTTCAAACTGCTTCACGGTCGTTAGTTCAAATATGTGAGGTCTCAACGACCTCACCTTGAACGCCATGCCCCATTGGTCCTTAATCCTGATAATACAGACAATTAACCTACGCAGATTGATATATGTATGTTAGTATGTGGCTGAAGATAAAATAAGTATTGATTTTTTTAATACCTACAAATGATGTCAAAAACTAATATTTCTATTCACATAAACTCAGCATCAGGATATTTTGATACTGTGCATATATGTAATATTCTAGGATTGGTAAAAATTCTCAAAAAAAAACATAGTTAAATCATTATGAAACACGAATTAGTTATTATTAGTTTAGTGGTCAACCTAATTGTTACTCAATAGAAAATATGAAGTGTTTATTAATAATCCTCTTTTGAGTGAACTTTGTGTATAATCCGGGCAGTGAACTATAAATGCTACGTTTACTAAGAAATATATAAAAAGACCTACAAATTCGACAGAAGTTGTAACTTTACTGGATAGTAAATTATGTTCAAATAATCGAACTGAATTTTCAAGTATTTCTAGACCGATCAAAAGAAATTTAGCATACACATTTTGTATCGGATCTTAAGACAATCGATATATCGATATCTTAAAACAAAAAGCTATCAATTGCTTACATAAAGTATTAAAGGCTAAATTGTCCCTTAACTTTGATTAAACCCGATACCAAAAGCCTTTACACTATTATGAAGTAATTTTAAACTTGTGCCCCATCTTAAATATAACACCGAGATTTTATTGCGATTAATTTTTACAATGACTAATGATAAATGATTGACTAAAATATTGTACTGGCCTTACGATATTTTTTTTTGCAAAAATAAGTAGGTGTTGGACGGGTATTGACTTACCATAAGGAGGTTCGTGACATTGCAATAATAAGATCTTTAAAAACAAATGTCATTAGGTCTTCTATTCTTAAACTAACAAATTTTTCACAGCCGAAAATTAATTACGATTTTGTTTACAATTTGTCCGATGACAAAACACTTCAAAACTAACGCTGCCAATGAGTTGCCCAAACAGAGTAGTGTAAAATTACTGTGGGTAATTCTTACCTAAAAGTAAGACCGTATGCACAATACAACCACTGGGATTTTATAAATGAAAAATATTTAAAAATTAAGCTAAATCTACATCGTTTCATTTAAGGTAATTTTTGGCTAAGGATGTATGCAAAAAGTTTCTGTTAGTGGTTCAGTCTTTTCCTGCTATTTAGAAGCGATATTGCTTTTAAATGCTTTTATACATGTTGGATAAATAATATTATGCAATATATTTTAAGCAGATGTTCTGTTCCGTCTACGTGACCACAAGATGTCGCTGTCTGCATTCATCCTTAATGCTTAGACCAGTATCTTTCCGTTTTCTTAATTTTATTATAATTCAAATTATACATATTTTTATGGTCGGTTATATCATCATAACTTTTAAGAGTATAATATGCTATACTTTTATTTAAGTAGGTAACATTTTTTGACATTTCACATTGAACTCTCATACGAATTTATTGATTTTTTTTCTAGACAGACAATCCTGACTGGTTATAAAGTTCTGGTCTAAACTAAGTTTTACAAAAAAATCCGGATTAAAAAAAAATACGACGTGAATGTAAAAACGGTGTTTCAAAAATTTTATTTCAAGTAATAAATATTTATTACACGAACTTTAGTAATAATTTTAACATACAGTAACAGTCTCAATATTCAATATATTATTTATAGAAAATGTACATATATCTAAAGCCAGGTCGCTAACACACAATCAAAAACATTAACCGCTAACAATTTAACATTTACACTTAGATATTACAAAATGCATGCAGAACATTAAGATTGTGATGAAGGGGATCGTTAAATATCATAAGAGTCGGCACACACTCATGTCACAGCGCGAATGAAGACCGCTGGAAGTTTATCTTGTACCTTACATTTTAAAGCCATACACAGATGTCAGTTTATAAGCTGACATTAATTACAATTTCATAAAAATCTCGACTTAATGACAGATTAAGAGATAATTGACGTATCTGTGTACGGCCCTTAAATTATTATTAATTACGTACTATCTACGTCAGACTGCGATTATATGTTGTATGCAATAAGCGTCTTTTGCGACTACATAATATTAATTATTAGAATAATTTATATTAATTAATTCTCATTAAGGCGGCAACATTTCAATGTTATGAAAATTATCTGGCTGATACGATAAAAGCATAATTCACATAAATAAATGAAAAAATGAAAATGAAGCAAAAAAAATAAACTTTTTTCAATACATATTTTTAAAAAGTATTTAAAAAATAATAATTTTGACAGTTTTTTGACATTTGTTGACAGCTACAACAAAAACTTGAGTGTGCACCGAGTCTTATAATTTGATAATCCGATATTGGTTATTGTAGCTAGTGTTAATGCTAAACTTTGTGATGATTAAAGTGCGGAATGTTTACTTTAATATTTATATTTTCTTCCTGAACTTATTAAAATACAACTTAATATTTAGATAAAAAATACTTTAGGATGAGATATAGCACAAAAATAAAATATAAATACGGCCATCTATAATACCTGTCTTATTTTTCACATAAATTTTGGACAAAAACAAGTGAATTTTACAATAGTCAAAATTATACATTGCAAGCAAATTTTATTTTTAAAAGCCGACATTATTTACAAACTATATACGTTGTTTAGTACCTACTATCATCAATTACAAATTTGATAATATTTTTTTAAATTGATAATAGTATAAGAAATAATGGGAAATAATTTTCAAAAGCACGTTTTTGTTTTAATTTACATAAATAATACAAGACAGGACTTAAAGAGGAACGTTATTTAGTGAGCAAATTCACAATCTAAAAAAAAACACCAATATATTAACTATAACTATTTTAACACAACTATACAAAATGACGCAATAAAAATATAGTGGGTAGAAAATATTCGGCCGGTGATAAAGTCTATATAATTGTCCATAGTTTAAAAAAAAACATTTACAATTATTCTAGTCACAGTTATAGTGCGGTATGTACAGAGTAAGGGACGAGCTAGTTACTTTAGCTATACTTTACGAGTATACAATGATACCTGTATAGAAAACCATTTATTAATGACGTCATGAAAATAGTATAACCACCGTTAAATTGAACCACAAAAAAATGAAATTCTACTACAAAATTGGAAGAAGGCGCTGCCAGGTTGATAACGTCACTACTTTTTAACCAGATGAAGCCATTAGTAGCCATTAGTAGCCATTCTTGTCTTTAGATAGAAAAAAGAAAGCAAACTTACAAAATTCAGTGTGATCACATATCAATTTGTCAGAACCATATTAGACACGTTGCATAAAAAATCACGTCGTCGTTTCAAAAGCTAGCTTTCGACACAGAAACTTGGGAAGTGTCAAATGAGCGATTGTCACTTCACTAAGATTATAAATGACTAAAAATAAGAAGACCATGACGTCTTCCAGCAAATTCTCGTAACGAATGAGAACATCTAACACGCACGTGTAAAGGAACGAAACACTGATTAGAACTTAACTTACGTAAACGTTAATGTAACAACGTACGTTTCGCCTCGACAATTATTATTAGAAATGATGAAAACTTAGTGCTAATACTTTTATCTTTGACACATTGGTATTTATAAAAACATTATTTAATCAGCTGTTAAGTACCATTGCATATTCAACATAATTATTTTTTAAATAAATTTATTTAAAATAATTAAAATAAAAATAATTTATTTAGTACATTTTTGAATACTTTTATTTATTTTTATTTTAACAGATTTCAGATAATCATGGTTCTGACTTGATATAGTCGTTGTGCCATCATATGTACTTCAAAAATTTAGATAAAGTTGACTAACTCGTTGTTTTCATTTTATTCATATATAAGCAAATATAACACTATTTTTGAAAAGATTGTTATGTTTGCTCTTATATAAATATTGTAATTAATAATTAGGACTCTCTCGTATCACTTGCTCACTTTTAACCGACATAAGGCTAATTTTACCAACCTATCTACAGGAAGAGATAGGCTCACTAGAGATTCGTTGCCAATATATTGCAATATTTATTTTAAGTTTTCTCTTTATCAAACTATAGTAACCGTTCTGTAGGTAGGTTATTAAAACTATCCGTTAAAGGATATAAAACGTAATACAACCCCAAGTAACATTATTATATAAGTACGAGTCGTAGAGTTAGCACAAGAACTATTTTCCTTATCATTGTAAGCTGTTTGCCCCTACAGAAACTTATGCTCCATGAGTAAAGTTGGTTGAGTTCAGGTTAAGACGGTCCCTTTAAACTTTATGCCTTTTTTCGCCAATTTTCAGCACTTTTGCTCAGATCATGGAATCAAAGTTTACATTGATCTGATAACGAATATAAGTAAGTCATTTCTACACTTTTTGGTATAAGCACAAAGGGACGTTCATTTTAATTTGGATCGTCTCCAAAGGCTTCCCAATTTTTGCGAGTGCGAAAACCCTTGGCAGCACGGTGGGTTTTTATATTTGTTACACGTATGTACCTGCTTTAATTTCATAGGGACGTATGTGCAATGTAGTTCTTCAAGCTATTCGAATGTCAGGTCTATATGAAGTCAGGGTCGTTACGCGTCAGACACAAGGGCGAGGTCGCGGAGGTGGGTATAGGAAGTCCGTCCAAAACGCGAGTTCGGTGGTGCAGTTTCTTGTGTGTCGGCAGGCGTGGTAGTCTGTTTGAAACCGTGGTGGCTGGAATAGAATTACCCCCTATGAACTTTTTATTTTATCATACCCGTGTTGGTCCGGGCTCCTTTGCAGAATAGACCATCTGCCTTCATTGCCAGGCTGCTCGTAAAAGGCGAGCAAAGGCTTACCATCACTAACACCGTGACATCTGACTAGGTGATAGATTTTCGCAGCGAGTCGCCCGGATTGATACCACCGCCTTACCTATTCCTGCCGCCATAACGTCATGACGTGTTCCGGTGAGGAGGGTAAGGTAGCCGGTAACCTTACTTTTGCTCGAGGCCTGACATCCCGACCTCAGGTTGGCAACGCATCATTACCATCAAAAAACACTTCTAAAACAAGATCCGATGATTAAGCCCCGTATCCAGACACTAGTCATATTACAAAAGCTGTACGGACCTGCGTGTATGGGACGGCCTCAGGCGGGCGGGTCTGGCGCGGAGGGGGCGGCGGCGAGTAAGTCCCGCAGATCAGAAATTGCGCGAGCCAGGGCCGGACGCAAGTCGGCTCGCGCCCGCGGCGGCTCCTCGTCCGAGTCCGGCTCCGGCGGGGGCGAGCCTGGCGCCTCCGAGTCGCTACCCTCAGCTGAGGCGCACCGCGGCGACCGACCCGCCTCCGTCTGACCTTCCTCCTCTGCTTCTACCCTGTCGTCCTCTGGAAATCACAAGTTATTATATGTATATATGGTTAATATACATTCAACTTAAGAGAAATACTGTAGGTGATTTTCATATCGTCCTACACACTTTAATGATAATAAGTTTGATAAATAATTTAAACTATTAATAAATAATTATTAATTTTGATTATTAATATATTAATTATTTAAACATAATTCATCGTAACTGCAATTCACTTGCTGTTAAAAATTGCAACAGTTTAATAATTACCCAACACGAAGTTATAAAAGCCCATTACAAATGGCTAATTGAGATGTTTTTTTTAAATTCATCATTCCTTTTTAATATTTCAAAATAAAATATGTAATTAAAATTTAATTATTCATTTACTTATTATTTTTAATGAAATGAGGTTATCATTATTTTTTTATAAAAATTACTTTATATGATTGGTATATACCAGAGTGTTCCCGTAGTGCGTGCTGCAGGTGTTGAAGTGCGGCGGCGGCGGCTGCGGGCGGGGGCGGCGCCCGGACGGCCAGCAGCAACATCGCCCGGGCGGCGCCCAGAAGCGTGGTCAGCCCACCCGCCAGCGT
>NJDD01002038.1:0-20031 GCA_002245505.1 Calephelis nemesis | reverse complement strand
TTGTATATTGATGTATTAAACTAACACACTGTAAAAGTAATATATGTTATTTGCAGTTAAAAAAATATTTTTTTTCTTTATTACAATATTTATGGCAAGACTAGGTAGGTATTTACTTATCTCTAACACAACACAAGAATAATTATTATGTATGCTTACCTAGGTTATTGCTTAATTTGGGTCAGAATTTTGCCAATATATTAAGTTTTAACAATAAATAAATTAATATCCTTGAACAAATTAAGTACATAAATTGAGCTAACTCCAAAATAAGCAAATTCTATACTTTCTGGGTGTTAGACATCGATACTAATACCCGAGCCAATTAATAATATTTCCTTGGTTTTTGCTAAATAAAAAGAAATATTATATAGATACCAATATAAGTGTAATAAACACCCAGACACCAAAAATACAGACCTTTACGTTTATGACATAAATGTTTGCAACCATTAAGAATCGAACCTGAGCCTTGCGGTTAGTTGGCTTTAATAGTTATTTTTATCCCAGTCTTCAATCTCCGCGTGGTGTAACGGTTATAGCAGTCGCCTGAGTTAATATAGGCACAGGTTCGAATCCCGTAACTTATTTCTTAATATTTTAAAAAAATCTAGCCTGCCATCAATGGCTGTTTATTAAAAAAAAGATTTATGTATTAAAATAACAATTTTTTTTTGCAAAATTTAGGAAATTTAAAAGTAGGTTGTTTTTTTTTATGATATTGGGAGGCAAACGGAGACAAAGGCAAACAAGCAGACGGATTTCCTGATGGTAAGAAATTTCCGCCGCCTAGAGACACCAAAAGTGGTAATGGTGCGTTGCCAACCTTAGGCCCGGAATGTTAGGCCTTGGGCAAAAGTCAGTTTACCGGCTACCTTACCCTCCCAACCGGAACACGTCATGACACGTTATGGCGGCAGGAATAGATAAGGCGGTGGTACCAATCCGGGTGAGTCGCTGCGAAACTCTACCACCTAGTCAGATGTCACGGTGTTAGTGACAGTAAGGCTTCGCTCTCCTTTTACGAGCTGCCTGGGGAAAGGCAGATGATCTATTCTTCAAAGGAGCCCGGACCATCACGGGGAGAAAGTAGTGATTTTGTATGCTGCGTCATGGACTAGGTATCGCGCAACAACGCCTTTGCCCTTTACTTTCATGCAGAGCTAGTGGGCACTGCTTTGTTTGTCGTTTGGCACACGCCGCCCACTTTGGTAGTCCCGATATCGGCGGGTGACATGATCAACAAGGTCGCGTTTGCTACACGCCACTCGATTTTTATGTCAATACGTCATAGTCCATTTGCTACACGCCACTCGATTTTTATGTCAATACGTCATAGTCCATATTATTATATTATAATTATATTTTTAATCTGGTACTGCAATTTATATTATAATTATATTGCAATACAAGATTTTTGTTCATCAGGGCAGCATTCAAAGTCTTTTTCGGTAGTTACATAACTAAGTAAAAATTTAGCATTAACCAACTTTTCTGTTTACTTTGTAACAAATTAAGCAAAGGCTTTTTGTTTTAAATTTTTGAAATATGGCAACACACAAAATCCGCTCGTATTTCCCTAACCAGTATGGCCGATTATACTTACCTGCTAATCTATGATACCTATGTTGAAAATAATTCAGAACTCGGTTTCTAATAAGGGCCGTTTGCACTGAATTAATAATTTTTATTTTGTGTAATTTCAAGTATAACAAACAAAGAATTAACAAAATTAACTGATCTAATGATTGAATAACCAAGAGAAAAAGAGATTCCCTACCTAGGTATTTATACCTTTGTACTATGTACCTATAAATTGCTAGACGAGCCAATAGACGTTAAGCAGTCCTCGCTATGAATATTGAATTATCTTTATTTATATAAACTTGCTCCTGATAATGCTAACACAACAATAATCTTAAAATTATAATTTCCAACCCCTGACGAAACCTAAATATGTTGCGGCTAAGAAATAATGAACGCCCGCTTTAAAACAATAAAAAACCGCATCGAAATCGATCTATCCGTTCAAAAGCTACGAAGCCATACACACACAAACACACACACACGCGCGCCCTTCAAACAGTGTTCCTCGTTTTCCGTTTGGGGTAAGAAAAAGAGTTATTATTGTATTACTTTTTATATTGCGGAAGTAACTACCGGCAACAGAAGTGAAAACTTGAATAGGCATAAAAGTTGTGCATTTTTGTTATTTTTGAATGGTTACGGAATGACATGATTTTTTGCTGTTTGCACACATTGCTTTAATTAGTAGTATAAGGGCCTCTTTCACCATCTTCAAGTAAAGTGCCGATTTATTACTTGCCGCTCATAGCTACTCGCCTAATAAAAGTTCCGAGTAATTTGCTTCAGTTTCACCAATGATGCTTTAATTAAAGTGTTAATTAATAACTTGTCACATAAGTGGTGATTAAAGGAATGAGTGTACGAAAGGAATGTTTTTCCTATTAATACCATTGTCATTACTGTCAAAAACATTAGACGTCAAAACATTTGTCTAGATTTTGACATGCGAAAATGCGCCTGTGTGGTGTGTGTGGTCGCCTCTGTGGTCTAGCGGTTCAGTTGTTGGACTTGACTGCATGAGGTCCTGGGTTCGAATCCCGGGTCGGGCAACAAAAGAAAATTGGGTTTTTCCAATTTTCTAATAAAAAAATGTTGCCCGGGCCTATCCCGATCCTAATATGTGGCTTGCCACCTATCATATTGTGGGATTTAGTATCTTCGGCTAGTCGTGGATACCCTGGTTGTGCCTCTGCCTACCTCTTCGGGGATATGGTCGTAAAGATATTTTTTTAAATGCGCGCCGCAATATGCGAGTTAATTTAATTTATAAACAAAGCTTCACACGTACGTTTTACACTTTTTAAAATACTGATTATTTTGTTCAAGTAATTTACAGTACTTTTAAAAAAAAGTATTTAAGACGAGATAGGCAGAGAGACAACCAGACCAAGCACGACTAGCCGAAGACACTAGCAAGCCTTTCGCCAACCGGGTTCATGTCCAATCCGGGAAACGTTGTCTTATATACGCAATTTTCAGTTTTTGTGTAACCCGACGCGATGATCAAATGTGGCACCTCAAGAAGTCAAGTCCAATGCTCGACCGCTAGACCACAGAGGCGATATGATTTACAATACTTTGCTAAACGATCAAAATATTATGCACCCTGTAAAAAGAGAAAGGAGTGCAAATTTCACAATGTGACAAACTTAAAGTATTAACGAGTTTTTTTTGGTAATTTTATGGTAATAAAATTTAAAGATGTGGTTGGTAATAAAACAAACTGATGCACTACATGGAAAAAAGAGTAACACGAAGTAGAAAACCAGTTTGATGCTAGGTTTGGAGTACCACCAAAATCAAGCAAATCCGGGAATTCGATGTGTTAAGGCTTGTTCAATTTCTTTAAATTGTAATTCAATGAACTTAACCAAAGTCATTACTCAATAATAAGTACTTACTCTTTTTTGGAAAATAATCAACAAAGGTAATAAAAATTACGAACATGACATCTGGTAAGCAGAGGGGAAAAGGACGCGGCGATTACTTACTCGTCGATTAAAGACGTTACTTGGCACTCAAAGTGGCAAGTTAGTTACGGGCCAGTTTATGAGGTGGTTAACGCTACTCGGAAGTGATGAAATGCGATCGTGGATTACTTGTCACATTAATCGACAAGTAGCTTACGTGGAGCTTTACTTGAACATGGTGAAAGACGCTCTAAATGTACTACCATTCAATATGTAGTACCTAGTAGGTAAAATATATTCTAATAATTGATTTTTTTCCGAGTAAAAATATTATAAATCGCGCGTTGCGCGAGTTGCAATCACGAACGGCTTAACCGTTAAGCCGTTCGTCTCCAACCGGTCACTCAAAACCAATGACAAAAATACCCGCTGAAAAACCCTTGCAAGGGTAAGCGGTTCCGAGACCTGCAAGCACCTCGCGAGATAGCTATTCTAGGTAGGTACCTAGCTCACAAAGAGGCCGCCGTGCCGGCCGATATAGGTACCTACCTACGGCCAATATTGATAATTTTCTTTTTTTAGCTGCGAGCAGTTGGCCGGATAATATGTATATTTACTATCTATAGGCCTAACAGGGTTTTGTTGCTAAGATAGTGTTGTTATTTATTGAAACATAACAGTGTTAGCCTGGTTACTAATCTAAAATAGCCATATCTTTTATCTGAGAAAGGTTATTGATATTGGCCGATAGCGGTAAGTGAAACGAAAATCACACTGTGAAATGCGGCGACAACATAATATTATAATAATTTTCGATCAGGGTCAGTTCTTCCTGAAACAAGATTACCATTTTTGACCCATCGCAAAAGTGCACAACAACAAGTTTTCACTTCAAAACATCTATAAATATAAAGCCACAAGGCATGTTTTCTTTTTTTGTGTCGAAGTCCTATGTAAGTAGGTGTTTAAAGTACTCTTCATTCTATCTACAATTCTTGATTCAACTTTAAAAATATATAGGTATATTTGAATAAACTAAATAATGAAACATATAAAATAAATAAAAAATAAAATAGTTGCTAAGTAACACGTGCAAGCAGTCCTTATGATAGAATTTTATCGAGGACTGTGAAAAAGTGCGGCAACGTTTAATTACGAATAAGTACCTATTCGAAAAAACCGGCGCGGCGCGGCGTGTTCAATTGACAACGTCGCGTTTTTAACCGACTTTATTTAAAGCGCAAGTGTTTGAAAATTGTAATTTATTTCGAATTTATAGCTTTTATTCTGTAAACTACACAATTTTATTCTTATAGTAATAGAGATTTAGGACTAATTTTCAACGTTAATAGAAAAAAGGAAGAGGTTAGAGGTATTTTTGACTCCTATATTTTGTTTACGTCTGTTAATCGATTTCTCTGTCATTTAAGAACCGATTTAAATATAGGTAGGTAGGTATATTTGAAAGAACGAAGGTAGGTAGGTCTTTCAATGTGATCCTTTGCCACTAAATCTGGATCTGATGATGGAATCCCTGGGAAATTGATGAAAATAGGTACTTGATTATTTTACGAAAATGATTTAGGTACCTGTTGAAATCGAAGTCGATTAGATACTTGCAGTTTCGTGCGTTAAGTAGGTAGGTAGGTAGGTACCTACTTGCAATTTTACTGCGCTTAAATTGTAGGAGAATGAGTCGGACGTAATTGTCTACTAGGTAAGTAGGTACCTACTTGTTTTCATGCAAAATCTTAACAGGTACTTAGGTAGGTACCTTTCCATAATTATAAAACACTGTTATATAGGTACATAAGCTTGTAAATAGGTAAGTACCTACCTATCTATCTATTGTTGATTACAAACAAATACAAATCATTCAGGTATTGTATTTATAGCTATTTAGGTACTAATATTAGGTATAAATGCGAAAGTCTGCCTCTTACGCTTCTATGGCGAAGACGCTGGATCGATTTTAATTAAATTCGCCATGCATAGGTTTATGGTATAGTGGGTACCCACCTGTCATCTATTTTTACTTAAATCAAAGACAATATAGGTATACCTATATTCTCTGCTTAAATCAACATCCAATTGACCACTATGAGGGTCGAAAGTTTAAGTACCTACCTGTCTAGGTAGGTATGACAATCATATTCAACCATTAATACCTATCTAAAGCACCCGTGATGAGAAGCTATAAATTATGTAAACAAACATCTTTTACCAAGTATTTTCTTTTACTTCGAGACAACAATAAACTGACCATATTCAATCGAAATAAAAAAATAGACGGGTTATATGAAAGTAACAACCTATTTAATTTAGTCGGATCATATCTAACACCTGACGTTTGAGTGTCTTGGTACGGGGACGCACCGGTCGCCGGGAATGCAAACCATCGGTTCGTCTTTTGGAAATAAACGCGTCATTCGAGTTTTGAATTTTTCATTGCTTTGTTAAAATCGCGGATTTGGTTATTATTGTTAATTTTTTTATCTTTTCGTTATCACTTTGTTATTGTTGTTAGTTTTGTTAATTGTTGCCTTAATTTTAATTTTTTTATCCATTATTTGTTATTGTGTATTAACGTATAATGAAGCCAGTACCCAGTACATCTAAGGAAATCAATTTGCCACGAAAAAAATGTCAAAACATACGTAATTTATTATACATATTTAAATTATTAATTAATTAAATCTTAAAAAAAATACTTTTATCTTTGAACCAAATCTTGTTAACTCCCGAACGTTTGTTTACATACTTAATTTATAGCTTCTCATGGCGGGTGCTTTATAAACCAATAAAGTCATGTGTAAACAGCTAACTGTTAGTTAATAACAAATTAATAAAATATGGCGTTGACGTTGGCTATACGAGGTCCTGAGTTAAATTCCCGAGTCAACAAACACAAAAATGTGATAAATAAATCCCTGGACAAGTTGACAAATTGAATCTAACCCCAAATTAAGCAAATTATATGGTTGTGTTATGGGTGTTATTCAACGATTCTAATACACAGAAATACTTAAATAGATACCTACTAGAATAAATTTAATAAACACCCAGACCCGGAAATGCAGACATCTAAATGTTCATCACATAAATGCCTGCCCCTGTCGGGAATCGAACCCGAGCCTCGCCGTTGATCGGTTCGGTTAGCCACTCGACCAACGAGACGATCAAAATGATAGGTAGGTACCTATTTCAATTTTTTCAAGAAGCGTTGCCCGATATTAGATAAGTGCCTTTTACCACTAGGGTTACTCTCAAAGATCGATTCATGCATTATCTATTGGATATTGGAATCGAATATGTCATTTTAGGTACTCTTGAACACAATGATGGCGAATTATTACCATTTAGTTAATAGTAAATTATTTTATCATATTCATTGAATTAATTTGTAACTAAATGTTAATAATCCGCTAATTCTGTGTTCAAAAGTACCTAAAGTGAAATATTTGATTCCAATTTCCAATTCGCGTGATAGGTATCGAGATTCAATAGTAACCCTACTGATTGCCGATAAATTAACAACCTATTAAATTGTAGAGCTAGGTACGTAACTTTCGAGCTAATACTGCACACCCTGGTTGCCGCTGCCTCGCCTCTGGGGTTATCTTTGTCTGTGATCTAGCGGTCTAGGTATTGGAGTTGACTTCATGAGATCCTGGGTTCAATTCTCAGGTCGGTCAACACAAAGAAAAAGTGTTTTTTCCAACTTTCTAATAAAAAAGTGTTGCTCGGTATTAAATATGTGCCCGGTTGGCGATAGGTTTGCCACCTATCACATTGTGGTGTGTCACTGAGTGTCTTCGGCTAGTCGTGGGTGATCTGGTAGGGATATGGGCGTGAAGATACTAACATTATTATGTACCTATAGGCAGAGATTAAGTAGTACCGCCATGTTAGCCAAGGGGTTAGCTTAGCATACGCGCCTAAAGCTGTTGACTACCTATGAGGCTCAGGTTCGAATCCCGACGGAGCCAGGAATATAACTGTAGTTTTTTCACAACTTTTTTATCTGTTTTATTTATTATTAGATAATTAATTATTTAGGTTAAAAAAATATTTTGTTTAAAAAAGTTTAAAAGATCACCTATTAGGCTCGGGTTCGAATCCCGACGGGGGCGGGCATATAACTGTAGTACACAACTTTTTTATCTATTTTATGTATTATTAGATACTAAAAATTAATTATTTATGTTAAAAAAATATTTTGTTAAAAAAAATAAAATATATTTATATTCTATTAATATTATTATAAATCTATAGGTATATTCTTATTTCGCGTGCTCATCGCATCACTAAACAATTCCTCAATCAATATAAACTGTTAAAAACTATTAATGTCAAGCAATATAAAGTTCGCCGGATCGGCTAGTTCACAACAAAATTATGGAATAGCGTAAATTATATGAAAGGTTACTTCACAATGACTAGGAACAGCGCCATCTAATAAATTAACATTGCTTTTATACGGATATAAGACTCAGATCAGACGTATAAATTGTAAAAACCGTCTTAAAAAGACATATCGATACCCACAGCGACATCTGTTGTCTTAGAAAGGACTTATTTATTGGGTTACACGTTTTTATACTACATTGTAGGTCTATTATATATATTGTCTTTGGTCCTAGATATGTGTAGACATAGGAAGGTTTCGGGCCCCGTCCTGGTATAGGCGGTTTGGTCCTTCGAGCCGGATGTTGGCAGATGGATGTGCGGGTGAGTTATACCGACCTGATGCAGCGTGTGGTGCGCGGTGTCGGGCAGCTTGGCGAGGTGCGGCTGGGGGTTGGGCGGGCGCGCGCGCGCGTACCCTGCGCGGAAGTGCTGCGAGGGCACCAGCGCCACCAGCAGCAGCGCGGCCGCCGCCCGCACCCGCGCCGCGCCCGCACCCAGCAGCTGCGTCTCCACCCACCGCTCCGCCGTGCGCAGCGCGAACGCGTGCGCACACTTGTTGCGGGGCACCTGCACACACCACACATTTAAGTCAAAATATTAGCTTATATTTTGTATTAGTCCTTAAACATTGTTAGCCAAGACAAGACAAACTAGAGTGTGCCTACCGAAATTAGACGTGGATCATACACTGTTAAAATATTTAATTTTTGAAAAGAGCATGGTTTATGTCACGAAAGAAGTATGTGGGAGTCTAAAGATGTACAAATCAATTAATGGTGACGCAGTGAATAAGGACGTGAAAGCCTCCGTTTAAATAAAGAAGAAATCTTAGCTGGACTATGTGTCACGTTTGCAATTAAATTATAGTATAACTGACTTGAAGAAAGATATCTACCGTTGTTGCAACCACCACACACAGAACGCTTAAGAGAAAAAATGAAAAGCGCGAAAGGGAAAGTATGAAACTAGAAGAGAGGTTGGCCAAGAACTTCGGGATGTACACCTAACTATTGAAGGGAGATCAACAAGTCTCAGAGTTGTTCGTCAGCTTCTAGAATTGATAGAATTAAGTCTAAGAGTGGTGATATTCTTCTAAGCACAGAAGACGAGTGAAAACGGTAGATTAATTTTATGGAAATATGTATGAATATGATCAAGATTCTGCCGCTAGATTTGACTACTCAAAAAACTCAGAAATAAAGGTGGCATGTTACAGCATTATGATGGAATATTCAGTTTGTACTTTTCAGTTCTTACAGACTTTTAATATTAATGTTCAGAATTAACTGGTTAGATACTACAAGTACAAATAGGCATGCTGTACCTGCATGGCGAGCCACTCGAGTGCGGCGTGCGGGCACAGGTCGGCGGCCTCCCAGAGTCGGGTGAGCACGGGCAGCGTGAAGCACGGCAGCCCGTTCGCTCCCCCACCGCCCGCACCGCTCCCCTCCACCAGCAGCGTCAGTAGCTTGAAGAACGGCCCGCAACTCTACCACACATACATAACATTAAACATGTAATAATATAAACAAGAAAACAATAAATGTTCATTACTTACATCCGAATGCTTTGCTATCGCTTGAAAAATCATATTCACTATTTTCAGCGCCAACTGCTCATTCCATCGACAAAGAGCAAATATAAGCGTTTTTGTTTGTTGTAAATTTAAACAATCTCTCGTTTGCTGGTAAATGAATGGAAATCCCTAAAAACAATAAATTGCATTAAAATTTATAACATTTTTCCCTTCATTACAACTTAAGTTAAACTTACAAAACTTAAACTAAACAAAAAAAAATTAACAGCAAACAAATATTTGCTTTGCTTTTATTATAAAAATAATAAGTGTCAAGTTACGTTTAATACTATTTCTTTAATAAATTATTGAATTTTATAGCAACCCAATTATATTATCCAACATTGTAGCAGACAGCAAAACAAGGCGAGACTTGCATAGTATAAACATACCAATGAATTTATCTAACATTACTTATTTATTTGTCTGTAACATCTATTACTTTGCAACGAAACCTTACATGTAAAAAAATCTTTTTAAAAATAAAGTAGAAGTTAAACTAGTTGTCATAGCCAGCGATAAAAGACTATACTTTTTTCTAATTAGTTACCTTAGCGTGTAGTAGCGCCCGCGCATCCGTTTCGGCGAGCGCGAGATGACCAGAAGCATCTCGAGAGCGTTCCACCAGTCCACTGACGAGCGCCACCATCTTGTCTAGAGCACCAGGCCGAAGCTTATCACCACCTTCCGCAGCACCACTGCCGCTACTACTGGCCTCATCACTTGGAGATTCCGCCTGTTATTTTGTTTCGAAACTCCTTATTACATATCACAAATTTTGTAGCTCAAGTAAAATGTAAGAAAATCTCTGTACGCGCATTGAGTTTAAGCCATAGCTGATTGCATACACAAATTTCAAAATATATTTGTTTAAATTAAAAAATATTAATGATATACTACACTATCTTGAAAAACGAACGAACAAGGAGATTATTTTAAAAACATTTACGAATCGTCTGTCTCGCACATTGCAAGCGTTTTAAGCGCGAATCAGGAAAAGCGACACACCTTCTACAGGTAGTTTATGTAGTTCAAGTATCACAATTACGCGCGTATGTTTAAGCGCATAGATCTATGCACGTAAACCTTTCCGGACAGGCTCTTAAGCTAGCTTTACATGAACAAATTGGACCGAAAAAGCGAAACTTTATATTCCCAATACCAGTTGTGAAACACTGAGCCAGTTCAATAGAACAGAGAAGTTACTCGTATCAACAACTGGATTTTATTAACACCTTTGTATTGAACTCTTTGATTATTTGTGTACAATTAATGCCATTTTTATTTTTTGTGAAAAAAAAATATTTTCGCGACACATTGTAATATAAGTGATCATAGGTAATTTTTATGGAAAAAAAAATTGAATATTATTTATAAAAAAAGCACATGTTTCGTGAAGGAATCATTATACTTTGACTATGAATTTATTATTCGATAGAAAAGGAAACTTACCGTAGTGGTATTTTGTCCTAAATAAAAACTGACCATACTGGATATGGCATTAACCCTCAACATAAACTTGCCTTCTTCTTCTCCCATCTTACTAAACTCATATAATAAACTAAAATATTCTGTTAGGTGTCTTAAATGAGACCTCGCACCAGTTTCCATCTAAAATAGCGAAAATGTATTATTATCATCACGTATTATTTGAATTATTATGAAAAAAAAACAACAATAAGGATGTTTTCAGATAATACAAGTAGGTCTCAAACGCATTTTAATTACATGCATATAAGTACAAAAAGTTATTGGCGTTGAAACGCACGATTAAGTGCCCTGTATCTGAACGCAGCCTTAATAAAACTTACCAACGATAACAACATTCTTATAAACCTAGTAACACAACTCGCTTCTCCCAGTTTACTACTGTCTTCGCCTTCCTCCATACCCTGCAGGTATAAGGCACAATGACTAGACCTGAAATATATTGTGATATGAGTTTCTCAAAATTATAGCTAATATATGTAATGTAAATATTTCATTTTATACAGAATGATTCAAATCTCTTAAATCCTACATTCTATTATCCCTAGGGCAGTAAAATACGACCATCAGTCTGATGTTTATTTTTGAGTAAGAAAGAAATTGACGACTTTTGTAAACAAATTGAATGAAATACACAAAAAATAATATAGAAAATGAAAAGGACAGCCTTCTTAGAAAAGTTAAATTTTATGAAACAAAGTATAACCTATGTATAGATGAAACTTATGTCTAAATAAACCTAAGGTTGATTGGATGTTGTTCACAACCTTTTTCACATGTGACGTTCCATTCAAGAATCAGGTAGAGAGTTCAAGAGACTCTATTATTTCATCTTTATATAATTCTTGTGTTCGTGTGTTTGTCACTGAACTCCTTCTGGACTGGACGGATTTTGATGATTTTTTTTTTGGGTGTTTAAGGGAATTCGAGAATGGTTTAGATTTCACAATTTGAAATTTTTGAAAAATTTCAAATTGTGAAAAATTTGGAAAATGTTTTTTTAATATTTTTTTAATAAGTAGTCATTGATTTTAGAATGTTTTACATTGGGTCTGGCGGAGTGCGCTACTATCGAAGCATTAATTTCAAGCGATACGAAGTTTGCTGGGTCAGCTGGTAGCTATATAAGATTCCAGTAGATTCAACTAAGATTTGAAAATTTTGAACTGAGAAGTGAACATAACAAAATTTGTGAAGGGATTTGTTGAATTGATAAAGCTATTTGTTTAAATTAACTTTGTGCATGTAAATATTGTGTAACTACAGTCTCACATTTGCTGTAAATAAAGACGACTTAATTATTTGGCATTTTATATACCAAAGTCGAGCCCTAGAACATAACAATACTATTTATGCTACTTTGTTTAACGCAGCACTTTTCTTACTTTTCGCGTTAAGTGTCTTTACAGACATACACATTACTATGTACGTTGCTATCTCTTTCTCTCGCTACGTAGCAACGCTGCAGTGAAGCGAGACTTATTCATATCTTTTGCATTATAACACGAAGATGTAAAATAGACAATAACATTAAATAAAGCAAAAATGTTATATTCTTTAATAAAAGATGTTTGGTTAAATGGTTGACGTTAGGTGCAGATTTTTGTAATAACCCTGTATATAATATGTACTCACCTTAACCTTTGTATCACGTGCATACAAAGCCTTTGAAACATTTGACGAACCATTTGATTTGGACATTTTATTAATACCTGAAATTAGAAATAACGATTCATTTTCGCTGCAACGATTTGTATTAGAATAATGCGATTCGACAACTCGTCTCTCATTGGTCTCATTGTGACATAACAACCAATTAATATTATTTTTCAATTATGACTATTTAATATAAGCATGTCATGAAATTTACTACAGGAAATTTACTACTCGTGAACCATATGTATACGTAGACATATAGTTCACGAGCTTAAATAAAAATGTAAGTAACATATAACAAAATTTTACATACATACTTATAAAATTAAAAACAAATGACGTTCCTGTAGTAAGAATCCAGTCTGTTTAAAATCTAAGTATCTATAAGTAAATCTAAAAAGGGATTGTGTTTTTATGTAATTTAAGAAAGTATACAAGTCATAGATAATTCGTTTTTATTACATTAAGTAATCCATAACTCGTAGTTCGCAAAATTGAGTGGTAAAAATATTAGTATAAAACCTTAAATCGAAAAAATGAATTTTTATAGTCATTTGACTTACGAGGGTAGATTGAAAATTATTCGGTCAAACCAAGTAAATAAACGCATACTAAATCGGTCACATTTTTATTTTTCTACATAATCAGCATCAAGCTTGATGCATATTTGTAATCTCTCATTCATTTAGACCGTTGAAAAAAAACCCTTTCTTAGAGTCAAACTATGGGTCTACTGCTGTATTGTCCTCGTCGTTTGGAAACAATCTTTGATCTCTCAAATGCTTTTTTTAGGTCAGAATGAAGTCTGACGGTGCCAGATCAGGCGAATAAGGTGGATACGGTAATAGTTCAAAGCCACAATTGTGGATTTCAGCTATTGATTGCACAGACGTGTGAGCACGGGCGTTCAATTCAATTGCGTCCTTTTTTTCCAACTGAAAGCAGTCACAGAACCAACACACACACTTTGTTGAAACTCAATTTGTTGACAATGATATTTAGAGTTCGTCTGTAATCTCTATATCTATCTGCCTGTAATCTCGGCTATCTTTTCAATTTTTAATATGCTGTCTCCTATAGTTATATCAGTTTTTTTTAATATTTTCGTCAGTAGTGGACGTTGAAGATCCAAGGATGTTAAGATTCCAAACCAGTGTATATCTTTCGCATTCTCTTTGCTTCGCTTGAATTCTGCTATCTATTTTTTGAAGGATGAATAAGACAGAGCAGAATCTCCTACTGTACTGACCATATCATAATGGATTATCATAGATCACTATTGGTGATGACGACACGCTGCTCAATTGCATTTGCTCCATTTGCAGAAAGATGTCCAATTGCTTTGTTAATTAACAAATTTATATAATCACAACTAATTATTATTGCAAATTTTATACAATTAACCACTATGAACAGCGGGTCTAAAACCGCCACTTTTAGCAATTCATCTAAAAGGAATTCATTTCGTGAATTGTAGCAATATTGCAGCAATTCATATATTTTTTGGTAAAATGGTCGCGCCTTTTCGGCGATTCATCTATAATTCATTTCATTAGCAGAATCATATTTGATGTGTGTTTCCACACTTAATAATTGTAAACAGGTTAAAAACAGTCTTTTCATAAATATTGCTATTTACGAATGATTTTTACGATTAAAATATTACACGACCTTTCAAAGAAACAGAACCGTAAAATTTAGGGTAAAATTACTACTAGTAATTTGCTAAATCCGATAAAATCATGGAAGTAATAAATATTTTTTACGGCTGGAGATGTCTCACAACTCGTGCTTTGACATTGCGGCTTTAAGATTGACATTTGACATTTTACTATAAACAAAGTGTTATTTCACTAATCACGTTAAACAATATTTGTTGCGAAGTTCCAGTAAATTTTATGTTTCGGTGATTTATGTGCACTTGAAAAAATAGATATGTAGGTACTATGTACTTACAAGTGGTGCGACACACGATTCGAATTTGATATACCTATTGAGTGATTAGCACATCATTGATTCGACTGTTGATGGTTTAAGTCTAAGTAAGTGGCTTTGCTTCATTTTATTTCCGTTTTGCCATGGAAAGACGTTCTATCAGAGTATCGGAAGAAAGCCCAGTGGAATATTTAGCTACAAATTTTATAGCTTACAAGTTATAACCTATGAGATAAGTATGACATGGCTCAGGTTAGAAGCTACAAGTCCCACAATGGTCCCAGGGTCGAGGGGCCCATCAAAATTAATACGACTTTGGCAAGAAGATTGTAATCGTCTGTACCATAAGAATTGTAAGTATTCTTACTTAAATTGAAAAGTGGAGACTGGCTGGTATATTGAGGTATAGAGACATACCTTAAGCTAGTTTCTTGTCTAAAATAAACAATGGTTAAATAGCTATTATGGGATCTAGATTTGGCTATGGAAAACTGAATGTAAGTGTTAATCTCTTCCCAAATGTATTTTATTCCAATTTTCCAAGGTAATTTTATTCGTTATTAATATTTATATTAAGATCAGATATAAGATGCATAAATTTCAAATTCTGAAACTTCCACACTGACAGAAAAAAAATTTAATGTGGACTTATTACTCTATTAAATGTATTAAGGCTAACTACAATTATCTTGTATTAACAAAATAATGTAATTCTCATAAAATGTTTCTTTTAGGTTGACCATTGGCTATCCTAGATTTGGCAAGAAGAATTCTGTTTCAAGTGGAAATGCAAAGAACAGCAGCTGATGGGACTACTACCCATTTACTTGGAAATATTACTTTAATAAATATTGAACAGCTTGCAGAAGCAGCAAAAAACATTTATCCAATATTATACCTCACCAAGTATTGTTAGTGTTGTGTTTAATTATTTTATAATAATATAATATCATTACAGTTACTTGTATTTTCATACATCACTACTAATGAATAAGAATATAAGTTTGTTTGTTACATTTAACCAATCACCATGACACTTTGTATTTGTACACATACAGATATTCTTGAAGGTATTAAAAGTAGCATATAATATTTTTTCAAAAACTTAATCGATCGGAAGAAAAGCTGGTAGAAATGAAAAACATACTCTTATTGCAAGACTAATAAAAAAGTCTTTAAAAGAGCTTAGTCACTAATTTAATTATATACTAGTTCTATTGATGTGATACATTTTATGTACAAAGAATAATGGCTACCTTGAATTTTCTTGTTTTATAAGTAGGTATTAATGTAAAGTAGCAAATGAGAAAATGTTTCTTAAGTAGTCACCTATGAGTTGTCTTTAAAATCAGCTACTAACATCGAACTCGAAGTACATCCATAAATCCACACTTATATAAATGGGAAAGTATGTCTGTCTGTTGCCGTTTTACAGCTAAACCGCTAAAAAGATTTTGATGAAATTTAATATGCATAAAGCTATAGATCTAAGTTTAAGCTGCAGGAATAGATAAAACGGTGATATCAATCCGGGCGAGTCGCTACGAAATTCGACCATCTATATATAGTCAGATGTCACGGTGTTAGTGACGGTAAGCCTATGCTCGTCTATTACAAGCTGCCTGTCAGGCAGTTACATAGTCTATTCTGCAAAGAAGCCCGGACCAACACGGGGTAACAAGTGATGAAAGTTTGTATGAAAACTATTCTATGCTGACAAAGTCGCGGGTTAACAGCATGTGTAATATTATTTACTTAATCCAAATGTTTTTATGAGAATTCAGGTAGAAAAAATACCATTGACCCTTTATGTACTTGGGTATGGCAATTTAATTTATATATATTTTCTTTTTTTTATAATATTGGAAGGCAAACCAGACGGATTTCCCTGATGGTAAGAAATCCACGCCGCCTAGAGACACCAAAGGGGTTAATGGTGCGTTGACCAGTTGAGGCCGGGACGTTAGGCCTTGAGCAAAAGTAAGTTTACCGGCTACCGAACCCTCCATACCGGAACACGTCAACGGCTAGTACTGCCGTTGTTGAGGCAGGAATAACTAAGACGGTGGCACCAATCCGGGCGAGTCACTGCGAAACTATCACCTAGTCAGATGTCACGTTGTTAGTGACGGTAAGCCTATGCTCGCCTTTTTCGACCTGCCTGACAGGAAAGCAGATGACGTTTTCTGCAAAGGAGTCCGGACCAACACGGGGAACGTGCTCTTAACTCAGCAACAGTTACAGATTCAGACACATTTTGAAACTCTAACGTAAGTACCTACTTTATGCATCTTGTTATGTGAATTAGCTCGTATAGCCCATATGGCCTTATACCATGAGCCAGATGCATAAAAATAAAATTAAGTATTTCGCGTTAGCAGAATTGTAAAATGTTACTGAAAAGTAACTTTTTTCGATTCACCAAAATGACAGTTTTGCAATTCATCTAAATCTGACTATTTTACGAATCTCATAGAAAACCACTAGAAAACTGTCATACGAAGGAATTGCCAGAAAAGAATTGCAAATGAATCATAATATGAATTGCCGCTTAAGTGGCCTTTTTACGATTTGGTGAAATATTCATATCAGATTCATATTATGATTCACCGAAAGCGGCCGTTTTAGACCCGCTGAACTAAATAATGTGGGTAGATTTGATTTTATGGATTGAATGGATTTTTGTTAGGCCGAGCACTTTTCAATCTACCCTCGTACAATATTAATTCGACTGAATGTTTTACCTGCATGGGCCACCAAGTGTCATCTGCCATATGACCAAGGAACCACTCTGAAGCCGCCGCAGAGGCATTAAACTGTTTTGTAACTAACTCCACCCAAGACACCATCGTAGGCTAAAAAATATTAACTAGTCACAAAACGTATATTTAATAAACGAACGAAATTAATATCGCAAAAATTTTATACAGTTGCAATTTAGCTTTTTTCTGGTGCATTACGAGGTAGGAAAGTTGATAGATTTTTATATTAAAATTTTTAGAACCGACACACAAAACTATACACATACGCGAGATATTGCGATACATTGATCTTTAAAATAGGATATTACAGTATAAAAAAAACAGAAGTTTCAAAATGTTATGTATCTTTCTTTGATATAATATATGAAAGTGATAGAAAAAGTTTATATGAAAATTCAACAATTCCAGAAAAAGTTTTATTTTATGAACGAATCAATGACCTCTTTATTCTGCACAGTCAAACTTACAACAAAGTACATAAATATTACCAACAGCATAATATTGTAATAATGTATTATAGTATTGCACAAAAGGCGGCCTTATCGCCAAACATCTCTACTCGCTACTAAGCGATCTCTACCAAACAACCTTTATGTATGAACATAGGTTCAGTAGCAATATTAAAATAATAATAACTATAAGAAGAATAATGAAAGTAGTTACACAACTTTGGCTTTTCAAATAATTCATTTTTACTAAAGTTTGAGAAGTAGTTAAAAAGTTATTTTTAAAAATTTGTACAAGTATTACATTTGTTGGTAAAATATTTCTTAACTTTACAGCTTCCACAAGAAAAAGAAAAATGTACCTTTTCCTTAGCGTGTATAAAAGTTTCTATAAAAAAAGACGTAGACAATCTTGCAGCCACTTCTGTAATTTCGGGCCTCAGTGTCAACAGCGACTGTGGTACCGAACTGCACATTTGACCCATGAACCTGTGCATTAAATACACACATTATATAAAAAGATCAAAAGGCACAAAACCTAATTAATATTGTTATATGATTTGTTCGCTTTAATTTATTTTGTGGTAGTCAAGACATACTTTTTTTTAGATTAATGAGACGCTTTTTTGTGGCACATACTTTGGGGTTAGAGTCAATTTGTGTAATGTCAAGGAAATATATTTATTTATAATTTTAAGTATTGATTAGCGTAAAACTTGACTAAAGTACGACAATGTCACAGTTCATATTATAGTATAACAACTTTAATGATTTGGATAGTTATTAAGTCACCAAGAAGCACAACGTTGGACAATTTACCCCAAAATTGTTAAATAATAAAATGTTTCATACGTGAAATAGGCGTGCTGAAAAATATTTTTGTCGTGCAGAAAGTGCATGTTGTCGTCCCAGATCCAGTCCCGCAGGTCGGCCGCCAGCTCGGGCACCGCGGTACTGCTGTTGCGGTCCAGGGCCGCGCTCGGACTCTCCGTTGTTGACGTCTGCACATACATAAACCTGATTTTTAAACCCATATTTTTGTATGGACATAATTTGATCCTTGCAGATTTTCGACCCGGATCAAGAGAAACTCGAAATTACACATGGCATGCTCACATAATGTGTTTATAAGAATTTTAAATAAATAATCACCACAGAAAACAGTATTATATAGAGCGGTGTAGCTATAGGACATAACTATCAGCGTTAACTGTAAGAAAATAATTAAAAATTAAATAAGGAAGTTAGATTTCGCCGCAGGAGTTGAATAAGCTCTGGTTAGAGCATTCGTCAACTTAAGGCGAAAAGGGGCAGGTTCAAATCCTCTCTAAGGTAAAAAAAACCGGGCAAGTGCCCGGTAATAAAACATAATTATTGGGTATGTTGAGATAAGATTAGTCACTGTAAATTACCTATTCCTGCCGCCATAACGCCATGACGTGATCCGGTTTGGAGGGTAACATCCCGGCCTAAGGTTGGCAACGCACCATTACCACCTTTGGTGTTTCTAGGCGGCGTGAATTTTTTACCATCAGGAAATCCGTCTGCTTTTTTGCCTTCCAATATCATAAAAAAAACAGCCATTTTATTTATTAGTTGTTGTCCACGGTTTTGTTAGTGATTCATTTCTCCCAATTGAGTCAGAATCCGTTGGGTCCTTACTCAGGATCAGTCCTTACTTTTCATTTAGACGAAGTTATAGAAATTCACCCGATTTCATGAAATCGATTTCGTACTCTCTGACTTTATTCGAAATATATGCTACGTTTTCCCGACAAGTGATTTTTTAGAATTTATATGTTATTATAAATAATTTAACGTCGCTGAAGCTAGCCAACAAAAAAGATAATCAGTGTAACCCTTTCGCTGCTACTGCAATTAATTAATTATAGTTGAACATCATTTTTACTTCAACTGTTAAAAAGCTTCAAATAATAAAATAAACATTATAGTTATATAGACAAGACTTTTTATTGATGGGGCTTGTTTTCTTTGACATTCTTCTTTAGTTTTAATCGCCAAATATGATGTACTAACTATTTAATTTTTTAAATGCCTAGAGAACAATATTTTTTGCTTTCGCACTGGATTATTGTTTAGTACTCTGTACTCCTTCATCACACCAACATCCAACTCTCGCACCAGAGGCATACGCCCACTACAGGGATGTAAGTGATTTACTTCCGAGAAAATTTAAAAAAATAATAAAAAACGTTAAATGTTGCATCGCCGAGATTTTCCCTACTGGTTATTATTAGTGG
>NJDD01002036.1:0-20706 GCA_002245505.1 Calephelis nemesis | reverse complement strand
AATTCAAATGTAATATTTTTTTATTTTTAAGTGTAACAGTATTTATGGCCAGACTAAGTATTTAAGTGTTGCTATGTATTAGTATTGTTATCTAGCAGTTAGATCCATTAGTGTAATTTGTCCAATGATATAATATATTATTTATACTTGTAGTCCGCCCCGGCTTCGCACCGGCGGACAAATTTAAATTTTTAATAGACATAGCATAGATAGACTATGTTCATTAGTAATAATGTCTGCTTCTAATGTTAAAATATTAAATATTTCATCAAATTGGTCCAGTAGTTTCGGAACCTATTAAATACAAACCAACATAAAACAATCAAATCACTGTAGATCAGGGGTGGGCAAATTCTTTTGATCGCGGCCCGGTAAGTTAAAAAAAATCTAGTGGTGGGCCAGTAAATTATAATTAATCTTGAGGCGGGCCGGTTTATTAAAACACCTAAAAATAGCAGTAAATATTACGATTATAAAACGTCGTATAAAGTTAATATAAGGAATTTTTTTTTATATTTTACAATCCTTTATTAAAATTAAATCTATTAATGAAGTCTTAACATATGAAATACGCAATATATATGTTTGAAGTATCGATTCAGTATCTTAATTGTTCAAATTTCAATAGTCTTTTAACATTTCGACCTTTTTTTTAAGGAGGTTCGTATTTTTTCTAAAAAAAACCCTCGGCGGGCCGGATTAAAACCTCTCAAGGGCCGGATCCGGCCCGCGGGCCGTAATTTGCCCACCCCTGCTGTAGATGATATACCAACAGCAGCCCCTCCTACCGGGTAAGTGAAACCATAGAAGTACACATAAGTACAAAATTTCAACCCAATCGCTCAAGTCGTTTAGAAATAAACAAGTGTGTCAACTGCTAAACGACTTGAGTAGGCAGTCGTTGACTGTCGGTGGACAGCAGCGCCACCTATTTCAGGCTTCAGCACGGATGGTTAATTCTCCCATACCCTGTTGTCCTATTATCCGTTTCCCCGTAGAAATGAAGCATTTTACCGCGCTTAAAAGCATCTTATGTTTTTATGGGATAATGTTGGCTTCTAATGGAATAAAAATTATTGGTATCGGTCAAGTAGTTTAGGAGCTTATTCAATACAAACATAAAAATCAAATCTACCCTCTTCCCACAACAAAAACAACAACACAACAAAGCCCGGTGAAATTGTAAAAACCGCACGGTTGGCAACACATTATTCATCCAAAAAAAAAACACAGAAGTTTTCGAATGTAGGTAGGTAAGTAGGTATTTTACTTAGAATTAAATTTAATTTCGTAATATCTTTTGAATGAATTGTTTGATTTGAATAATTCAAAAAGCAATCTGATGGCATTGAAACGGTCTTGAATATGAAATTATTGAAATTTTAATTAATGAAATTATTTATTTTGGATAAGGAAAGTGTGGATAACATTGGACAAATATGGTCACCCATTTTATTAACTTTTAAAATGTATGAATGTAGGTTTACTGCCGTAACTATAATAGTTAGATATATGGTGTCGCAAACTTTTTTGGTGAAATAATTTTTAAATCGATCCAGTAGTTTCGGAGCCTATTCAATACATACAACCAAACAAACAATCAAATCTTTCCGTTATATTATCAATATACATAAGTTGCTAAATGGCGTTCTCGCATTCCAAAAATCACCGCTTTGTTTTCTTTAAAAAACTATAAACTTTTAATAATTGTGGACTGAAATATATACAAATTGACTATAAAGCTGTAAAGATGTTGTGATAATGTTATCTAAGTGATCTAAATACTATGAACTGTGTTATTTTGAAAACAATCTGCGTAAAAAGTGAACGAAAAATGATATAAAAAATAAAAACTAAGATACATTAAACATCTAAAAATTAATTTATAAGACTAATTTTTCAAAGTTAAAAGTGTGCAAAAGTGCATAGAAACAATGTAGTGACTATTTTTTTGTAAAAATAACTAAAAATATTTGAATCTGGAGATATTCCAAAAAATTTTTAAACGAAATAAAACGATCAAAAGTATTCCAGAGAATGTCCCAACTTGAATGTATATAAAAATTTCAAGTATTTTTTTGACATTATTATATTCAATTTTGACCATTTAATACAAAAAATGCATGCATAAAAAAGTCTATTTTAGAACTAAGGTAAAGTGAAAATTGTACCTACTGAATAGGATAAGTGTGTATACATTATAATATTGTAAAAAAAGTTTTGAACTGAAGTTTTTATCAGTTTTTATAATATATATTATGTTTAATATTGTTATGAATTAACTGATGTAATGAAAACTGGCCAAGTTAAATCTAACCTACTATTAAATCTCTTATTTTGAAAAAACAGCATTTGTTATAGTTATTGAATAAAGCAAAGAAATAGAGTTTCATACTTGATCAAATTTATTTGATTATTTTGTTCCTATAAATAAGTATTTGGATTTTGCACAGAACTTGGCACCCATTAGGATTTCCATTCTTTTTGCGGCGGAGTTCACAGCCAAGCATAATTTTTGTATTGAACTTGGCTCTCCTTTTTCACATTTATGTTTTTGGTGGGATAAATTCAGTAAAACAGACTTCTTTTTTGCCAATTACTCAAAAACTATGCTCAATAGAAAATTAAAAAAAAACAAGATTTAAATGCTTAAATCAAGAGCTTTCATCTGATAACTTTGAGCAATCGATTCCCCACTTAAGTCTGTAAACTTAACACTGTAAACCCGCACGTGATTTCACCCATGTTCAAACTCAAAAATTGTTTCAAGCTTATCTACACACCTAACAAATTTCATGATGATTGGACCAAACTACTAAGTTGTTCCCAAACAAACATATAAACAAACAACTGCAACCCTGCCTGAACACAGAGACCTCTAATTTTAATAATTAAAAATGTTTTTATAATTGGATTTTTCGTTGAATTAAGTGTCTGGCTTCTGAAGGAGCATACTTTGAAGGTGACAAAATAAATTTTGACCAATAACAATCAGTACTACACCCTGCACTATATTGACAGACTAGTATTATGTAAAATACTATTTTAAACAATGCATAAAGTGTTTACATATTCCATATCTTCAACTAATATATCTCATATGCTGAAATTTGCATTCACGAGTTCTTTGTTCATTTTCAGGGCTCCTCAACTTGATGAAATTGTCGCATATTTGTAATAATTGTAAGTTAATAAGTAACAGGTACTTAGAGAAATTGTTTCAAGAATTGTTAGAATGGATTACAGCAGTGAGGAAGAGTTTGATAATTGACATTAATAAAAGTATAAGTAAACAAAAACTTAAGTGCGCAAGAAATTAAACATGATTTTCCAAAATTACATACTAGGAGTATGTATATACAAAAATAACAGGTGAACAAAGAAAAACTAACTTAATTATGACCGTCAATAAAATAGGTTACTTTGATTGAAATTTGACCTATGGCCAAAGCTGTGTGAAGTACGCTATAACAAACAAACCAATCACAGAACTGATTTCAACACTATGAGCTCTCCTAAGTAACTAGAAGTATTGCTTATGCAATGGATGGTTTGATGCAAGGAACGCCAATGTCATACTTTGCACAGCATTATTTTGTTACTCAGCCAAGTAGGGTTACTTAATTTTGGTTAGTTTAGAGTTAAATCAAAATGCGGCATGCGTTCTCGCGGGAGACCCGCCCTGGGACCTCCAAGCGCGTGCCCTTGCCGACACATACCTCGCGGTATCGTCGGCGAGGACGCACGGGAAGCCCCTGGCGTGGGAGGACGTGAGGCGCATGCAGAGGCAGGCGTGGGAGACTACGTTGGAGCGGTGGAAGGAGGACCTTGCCCCACCTGTCCCTGGGCAGGCGACAGTGGAGGCAATCCGACCGGTCCTCCGAGGGTGGTTGCAGCGGCGGTTCGGGTCGCTGACGTTACGTCTTGTGCAGGTGCTTTCCGGGCACGGATGCTTCGGGAAGTATCTGCACAAGATCGCGAGACGGGAGGCGACCCCCGCCTGCCACGAGTGCGGGGCGCCAGAAGATACGGCGTCCCACACGCTGGGAGAGTGCGTCGCCTTTGAGCAACAGCGGCGTACTCTCTCAGCGATCGTAGGAGAGGACCTCTCGCTGCCGAGCGTAGTCAACGCCATGCTCGGTAGTGACAGGTCCTGGCAGGCGGTGGTCTCCTTTTGCGAAGACGTAATGACGCAAAAGGAGACCGCGGAGCGGGCCCGGGAGGACGATCCCAACTCAGGCCCGCTCCGGCGCAGGCGGACCGGGGGCGCGAGAAGGCGGTTCCTCCGCCTTCAAAATGCTTCCGATGCGGGGCTGCCGGGGGGAGTCGGGGGACTTCCTCTGGCCAGCACGGCCTCGCACGCCTGGAGGCGACTCCAATGGCCGGAGTCGCTCCTCTTTCAGCTCTTTGGCTGGTACTTTAAATGTCACCTTGTATAACATGTACTTTTTAAAATTGTACATAATTATCTGAATTAGGCAACACTGTTTTATTTTGTTTGAAATTTAGTTTACTCCACCTCTCGAGGCCCAGAAAAATAAATGAAAAATTCTAACGGTAGGTAAACAATGTCGACTTGACCTGGTTTTTGAATCCTGAACAGATACAGTTGGTGAAACTATACTAGGTTATTTACAATTTGTTAATGGTTATCGACTAAGCGAGTATCAATGGCTACCTCACACAATTAAGAAAAGATAAAAGTGCAAAATTTTTATCAATTTTTCATGATTTGTGACAACCTACTGATACTGAGCTTAGTAGTACTTTAGTGTATGTATGAAATTCTAAATACAAAAAACCATATGTGTGCAATAGTTCAATTCAATTCACTTCGTCATCTTTATTTTGTAGGTACAACATTTGTTACACTTGAAATACCTCAACAGTTAAAATACATTATAATAATTTTTGACAAGCATGTACAGTAATTTCAACATTATTACAGGCTTTAAAAACACCTTACATCAAACAAAGTAAAAAAACACAACAACTCACAGGAATCCAAATCTGAATTCCTGGTTAGGAAACCAGATGTTGGAGCCTGGTCTTATAGTCAGAAGTTAGTTCTTATGGAAAAAAATAAGATTTATTTTACATACTTAATTTAATATTTACAATTAAAACACGACAACACCTGTTGATACAGCTAATTATATTTTTATTTTTAGTTCATTGATCTCAAATAATTATGCAAAAAAAAAGTACATCGTTTATAATAAAATAAAAGAGAGAAAATATTGTCTATTAATTTGTATTTTTTTTAAGTGTAAATAATTTTCTGATTTCAATACCTTTTACTGTTTGTTTTAATGTAGTTCTATCCAAATTCCATACGAGACACGAAAAAATTTTGTTACAACATCAATAATTCGCACCCTTAGTGGCAGAAAGAAATATGTGAACTTATGCCCATTTTTTTTATTGCATCAATCGAACATTAGGTAATACACCTTCTCACAAATTTTCATACAGATGCGTGCAAAAATTAAGAAAATATAACAAAAATAATGATATTCTGCGAATTTAATAAATACATGATTCCGTTGTAAAAAAGAATTAACGATACATACATTTATTTGTATCCCGTACAATAATGACATATACGTAAAACATACACGAAAATTTAAAACAAAATGTATTCGTAAATAGAATTAATTAAGTGTTCCAAGACATTATACAAAAATTGTGCCGTGCAAGTTCAGTTGCGTACTTTTTCTACGAAACGCAAATCGCAACTTTTTAAAGTAACTCTTACTACGTAAGTAATTCTTTTAGCAAGGTTGTGTAAAGGTCTAATGCATAGCTAAAACTATTGCATTACTTTGTTAAGGATTGTGTATATTTATATTTTTGTGAAAGTATGTACTACTGTACAGCTAAAATAGTTGCACTGTCGTTTTATTACGCATTCGCATTATGCATCATTTCTTTTATGAACAAGCTTTTAAAAAGTTTTTTTGGAGTCAACAGATAATACCACAATACAAATAAAGAATAATTGGAAACAAAAAAAAATTCAAACAGCAGTTTGATGCTATTTTGTCAAAGTAAAAGAGAGGTTATTTTTCTGAACAGACAACAATTTTCGCAACATCATCAGCAAACATACGGCACTGACACGGCAAGATATTTGGGAGGTCATTTATATTTACTATGAAAAAAAAGTGGTCCTAATATGCTGCCTTGAGGAACTACAAAATTATTAGACAGATGTTCTGATTTGTAGGTGACTTGTTCTAGCTTGTTATTGACTTGACTGATTTCTACATATTGTGTTCTCTCTGTGAGGTAACTTCTGATCCATTGTAATGCAATTCCTCTATTTCCGTATTTTTGCATCTTTGTAAGCAAATTGTTGTGATCTACAAAGTCAAACGCTTTTGACATGTCAAAGAATACTGTTGCAACTCGACTTTTTTTGTTAATAGCCTCTGTAACCCTTTTTACTAACGAAAATACTGCAGTTGTAGTAGATTTATTTTTTTGGTAACCATATTGCTCAGCATGTATTATTTTATATTTTTCAAAAAAATTCTTGAGTCGTTCATGCATAACTTTTTCAAAAACTTTTGCTATTACAGGGATCAAAGCTATGGGCCTGTAATTAGCCATCTCTCGATGATCACCACTTTTGTACAAAGGCTTGACCACCGATACTTTAACGGCCAATGTTAATAAGCTATCTAAAGATAAAGATAGGCCTTCTGGAGTTTTGTTGCTAAGACATTTTTGTTAATTTAATTAAAAATAGCCGCTGTTGCCTGGCAACTGATCTAAAATAGAACGTTCTTTAATCTTAGATAAGTTATTAACATTGGCCGTAAGACTACTTGGAAAAATGCCTTGCGAGAAAGATTCATTTACTCACCAAGCGAGTATCGGTGATAAAATATCGGCCACACCTTTGATAACTGTAGTAGATAGGGAATCATAGCCTAAGGATTTAGTATTTTTAAGCGATTTAATTATTCGTAAGATTTCAGTTTCGCAAGTTGGATTTAAAAATATGCTATCTTAACATGCTACAATGTTATTACTATATACGTTTGTTGCTTGCGCTATTTTCTTATTAGTTTGATTTATAAAATATTTGTTAAAACTATTTGCAATATCAGTAGAATCAGAAATTTTGATGTTATCATTTACGACCATGGATAAGAAATGCAAACTATCATTTGGTTGACCTGTTGCATTTTTAATGACTTTCCACAAAGCTCGACCTTTATTTTTCGAGTTGAGGATATATCGTTTACTAACTTCATTTTTCGAAGTCTTGATGCAATTTCTTAAAATTCTACAATATACGGAATATTTAGTTTTTAAAGACGGGGACCTGTTTTTATAATATTTGTAACGCAACTGTCTTTTATACGAACATGATATTCGAATGCCTCTGGTTATCCATTTGATGCTGAAACTGTTTGGCTTTACTTTTAGTTTACGTATAGGAAAACAAAGATCATAGAACATGCATAAAGTTTTATTAAAATGTAAAAGTAATGATGATGACTTACTTCAATTAAAACTGAAGGAATCAGAAGAGTTAGTTTTCAAATGGTTAGAATTAAATAACTTAAAAGCAAATATTACAAAAACAAAACTATCCTATTAAAATATTACGAGAGCAAACTTTAAAAAATTGAATATCAAAATCAACAAATAATGGAAGTAAATGAATGTAAGTTTCTTGGTATTCATATTGATAGTCATTTAAACTGGAAGTTGCATATAGAACACTTATGTCATAAACTTAACAGATATGTATTTGTTCTTCGCAAAATTTCCCGCAATATAAGCAGAGATGCAGCCAACACGGCATATTATGCATATGTGACATCTGTATTAAGATATGGCATCATAGTTTGGATGAACTCTTGTATGGCAAACAAAGTGTTTTTAGTAAAAAAATATTTATTCGAGCAATTTATAACATCGGACCCTAAGAGTCCTGTAAGCCTTAATTTAAAAATAATAAAGTTTTAACACTAACGGATATGTACATTTTAGATACCATTACGTTATTACTTTTTAATTTTTTATGGATTTTTTTGTTAAAAGATGTTGAATGTGTAACGATGTTGACATTCTACGTTAGCTATTTCTTTAAGAGACATAATTATTTTTATTTGTTCTTAACATTGACATAAACAAGTGTAACATATCTAATTATGTTCTTACAGTCAATTTTGTTTAATATATTATATTATTATTAGTTAATATGTATGTATGTAATACGTTTAATATATTTATTTTATGAAATTCAATAGAGTTTGAAGTATTGCTACAGATATAAATTGGTACAGAATACATGAAATAATCATATTCTTAGCAGCACAGCTGTAATTAGGAATAACTCGATATCAACAATATTGTAACCGTTACCTCCGATATTATTAGCATATTTTTTTCTTTGACTTGGCAACATCATTAAATTTTAATTTGTTTGTGACATACGGTAGAGACAGTTGTGGAGAAAATATTGATGTAGGTACCTATATAAAATCGTATAATGTATTACAAAACTGGATTTAATTTAGGTAATGAATAATGAATTGTGCATTAAAAGCTTTATTTAAAATTTATATGTCACCTGTTGATAAATATGTTTGGCAAGAAAAATTTTAAAATGGTAATTTTGAAATTGTGGCACATAATTAAATTTTGATTGATTGATTTTGATATGGATTTAAATATTTGTTTATATTGTACTGTAATGATTGCATGCCAATGGCGAAATAGGATTGAACTATCGTTTTTGTAACATCTCAATGTAACTACCCTGTTTCCTGCAATAAATGATAATTATGATTATGAAGTAGGTACGTGAATCTAATCTTTTATATCTTGACCAGATCTACAAACGTACATTGTTTTATAACCACAATATGAACAGAAAGGATATTATGTAGTTGTTACAAAAAGTTCTTATATTGCTATCTCTTTATTTACATATTCGACTATATTACAAACAGAGAACAACTCGAAGCTATCAAAACAAGTTGGAATTAAGAGCACCAGTTAAAGTACAAAAGAATATTGAAAAAAAAATAGACATTTTACATGTGACACTAATGAAATTTTTTTGGAATTCGAAAAACCATTTTAACCCCCATTTCTAAGTTTATACGTAGGTCCGATTCATGCGATTCCTATTAAAAATATTGTATCTTATGAAAGATATAGGAAACGCAAGAAAAGAAACTACCAAGATGTTGAGTAGATTGTTCAAAGTATGTCGTCATAAAATATTTACACAACAACTGAACTTGACCAGGTATGTTTGACACCACTTAATATAAGAATACAGCTAGTTCAAAACCATCTTAGGTTATCAGTTGTGCATCTTCCATGTTCATTATATTTTGATGGTTTCAAAAAGTTAGCCATGCCTGATTCATTAAAAAAAAATTCTAAACGCTGTACAAAATGTATTTATGATCAAAAATCTAGATAATTCTAACTGTACTGTATTGATCCATTAAAAGACAAGCAACTTGTTACCCTAATAACTTTATATTATCAACTTCTACAGTGAAAATAGCAACTAAAATGAAGAATAAGCATACCTATAACTTAATTAAGCAGTAATTTACCTTAACCTGACCCGATTGCCATCGAGAGTGAGTCCATATCAATTGCCTTATTTGCATCACAGACTATGATATACATGAATGACCAAAACTTGCCTACATACAGTCAGAGTCGTAAAAGAGTGGGAAACAAGAACTTTTGATTACAAGTTACAATACACTTACAACTTACAATAATTCGTAATTGCTACGTTTGGCACACACAAATTGCAAAAAATGGTGCCAATGAATTAGCCAGAAAGAGTTTCTTACAACCTGAAAATGAAATTTGAAAAATGGAATGAAAAAATATCTTTTTTTTGGATAACTACACAGGGCAAAATAGAAACCGTTTTAATTTTGCCATATATGAATATAAATCCAAAATATAAATATAAAAATTATACACATTTTTTTTACGGAAAGGCCATACCATAAATGAGGGTGACGTGATGCAGTAGTGTATTGTAAAGTGCTAAAAAAACATGTACTATATATTCCTGAGGAAATGTCTTCAGTTATACGAAATGCTAAAAAGCAAAGCTGAAAATACGATGTAAAGGAAATGACTCAATATGAATAGTATATATATATATATATATGAAGGCCGCCAGTGATAATAAGTATCGTCAAAGGCCTTAATACAATTGTACAATGCACCGCCTTCAATGTCTGAAAAAGCCTTCATAAGCCTTTGTAGAGGAATCATATACTAAATTACTAACCGTTTTACCATAACTTGCGAGCTCAACGAGTCCAATTCAAAAAGACAGCAAATTTAAAATGTAATCATCTAGATAAATTTTATCTGCCTTGTTATTTTATTATCATATTCAGAATTTAACCAAAACCATTACTATACAGAATACAACATATTATACAGAATATAGAGTTCAAAATATATCATATTCTACAAAATATAAATACTATATATTCTGTGGTTAAGTGCTAAAATACTTGCACTATTAAATTTAAATATTACCCTTAAGTACCTTTTTTGTTGATTGTACATGCAATAAATAATACTACTAATAATGGCAAATATTTTGTTTTTATTCTTCCCTAAATATAAATTCCCCTGAGTTGATCCCTAATGGCCTGTGTTTACTTAGTAAAACAATGTTACACACTTTCTTTTAAAAAATCTTCACAAAGTAAACAAACTATACCTCAAAAAAGTACCTATGTAAATCGTATCACATTGAAACAGTTCCTTAACATATTCCTACAGTTATATATTTATGCTATTATATTGAAAACTGTTAAAATAAACTAAATGATAAAAAAGTAAAAACTACTACTCTTAGGATATGCTAGCATACATCTCTTATTTACTTAAATACTTACTGTAAGAAGTAACTTTTAAAAATTGCATTAAAATGTTATTTTTTTCCTTCATAAAAAAGCTGTTTTTCGAGAAACGCTAACTAAGTAAAACTATTTTCCCTTGATTTAAGTACGTAACTCTTTATACACAAACCGGATAACAGTGGAAAAACTACGTAACTAATACTTACACCTAGAGATTAAGATAAATTCTAATAGGGAATAAATAGATAAGTGAAATTGCGTTAGTTGATGTGGTGTGTAACACGTAGTAATAATGCAATACATACACTGACTCTATCATATTTCACTTGCATTTACACTGTTTTTTGGGATTTTATCCAAGTTATAGTAAATAATTCAATTTCAAAAACTGCTCGCAAGTAAAAGCTGCATTTGGCTATTGTTCGATATTAAAAGGATAATTTTAGGACTTAAAATAAAAAAGTAAGATAGTTTTTTGTGCTCCTGAAAAGTTAGCAAAATACAGTTGCGACTTTCTTCCAGGAAGGGTGCGAATTGTTTGCTTTTTATTTTTGAGTCTTCAGAGATCCCACAAGACTGTCCAAGTCTTGATATCTTAATAAAAGAACAACAGGCGAGAATTAGGTATTCAAAAAAGGTACTCACAAGTTTCATGATTTCTCCAAAAGACTCCTCGATACTAAATTCAGTCTTATTTATAATAAATAATTGCAGTTTGAAGTGCAGTCTATTAATACCATCATATCACAGGTTTAAAGGTTGGCCAGTTCATATAGTTTTCTTTCACAACTTCAAAGAAATAACAAACTTTATTGCCAAAGGTATCTGACTAAATGTACATAGAAAAGTATTTATTATACGAATATCCTATCACCTATGTAGGTACACAAGGAGAATAATATAGGTAATCACTACTCTTCAACTTTTATATTTTATTCTACATGTTTTATTTATGTAGGTATTTTAAAAAAATAACACGGGACACGGGTTATCCGCAAATTGCAAAATTTCCCTCACACTTCACAGCAATGGGTGCACAGTCAAAATATTGTCAAAATTCTGTGAACAGTAGCGACTCTTATCGTCAGACTACGGAGTCAAGATGACATCTGACTGTGACGGCGCCTCTTCACAATGGGCCATGATGGCTCATGACAGACGTTCACGATTGTGTAGAGGGCATAATCGCCTGTGAGCGGCCATGACGGATTGTAATCGAGCGTGATCGCCGCTGTGTCGGTTTTTCGGACATTCATCAAAGGAAGTTCGGGCCGTGATCGACGACGCGTCCACACAATCGCGGATGACTCACTTCTTATTTGTCAGCAGAACAGTGCGGACGTGTGGTCAGATCGTATTAATTGTATACGAAACGCTGAGAAAGTATTGTGTTTTGACCAGGGGGTCTACCATAAGCTCTTAAATCAGGAATGTTTTAATACTACATCGACTTTTCGTACCAGGGGGCCTACCATAAGCTTTGATAAAGCAGTCCCGTCAAAGGAAAGTTATACTTCCGTCTTAAAATACCATTATTTTAGTTCGTACCATGACCATTTAAATCAGTCTTGTTTTATTACTCCATTGAACGAATGATTTTTGTTAAATTTGTCTATTAACTGCTAAATTGTTTTTTTTAATTCTTCTTCTTCTTTCTTGGTCTTTCTCTCTTCGTCATGGTACGAAAAGTCGATGTAGTATTAAAACATTCCTGATTTAAGAGCTTATGGTAGACCCCCTGACGTCTCTAAACAATCTTGTTACAGGATAATTTTACAATACTGCTACATAGCAGTTTTGTGACTTATCATTCATTCATTCCGTACCATGATGTCAATTTTGACAGCCAGCAGTAATGTTTTTATGTCATAATTAGCGATCTTAAAAAAGTTAATATTTGCTAGCGGATTTAAGATTGTTGGACAAGTTGCCATTTAAAAAAATCATAAATAAAGCATAAAATTGTTATTTTTTTTGTTTGCGTGATAAATGTATAATTAGACTACCAATTAAACATCAACATCTCAAAATTGACGAAACAAATTGGTGCGGGCCAATATTCTATATGGAGGAATCAGACAAAGAAATTTTAGAATCGTCGTTTTCTACAAACAAGTGTTTGAAGTGTCTCATATTAGTAGTAGAAGTGTGGCAAAAAAATCCAAATTTGATTGCCAGAAATGTCTATATTACTGAACTTAATCTACGTAGTTCTTCACAATTTACAAATCTTTTCCTACGATTTCATTTTTTGTGTACAATTTTGTTTAGCTAAAATACGCAAGTATATATTGACTAAGAAATTGATGTATCGTGTATTTATAACATATACGGTAGCATAAATAACTAAGCTCAATAAGGCACCGCTTTACCTAAGACCTTAGTATGACTTAATATGATGACGAAATCGACTAACTAGAGAAATGCATAACGAATAAAAACAAATAAGAAGATATTTATTAGTAAGGAATCTTAGTCTGCCGGAAGGGGACGTATCTAGGTAAGTTTTATACTTGACATTGGCTAATAATATTATGAAAAACAAATGGAAGCAATATTTATAAGAAAGAAGAAGAAGAATTAAAAAAAACAATTTAGCAGTTAATAGACAAATTTAACAAAAATCATTCGTTCAATGGAGTAATAAAACAAGATTGATTTAAATGGTCATGGTACGAACTAAAATAATGGTATTTTAAGACGGAAGTATAACTTTCCTTTGACAGGACTGCTTTGTCAAAGCTTATGGTAGGCCCCCAGGTTAGGTTATTTTAATAATGATGTCGGAGCCAAAATGGACCAATAATGAAACATTCAAATTTATAACAAGCAGACGGATTTCCTGACGGTAAGAAATTTCCGCCGCCTAGAGCCACCAAAGGTGGTAATGGTGCGTTGCCAACTTGAGGCCGGGATGTTAGGACTTGCGCAAAAGTAAGTTTACCGGCTCCCTTACCCTCCGAACCGGAACACGTCATGACATTATGGCGGCGGGAATAGGTGAGGCGTTGGTACCAATCCGGTTGAGTCGCTGCTAAAAGGGAAAAGCCAGGTCTGTTTTGGTTGGTATAACTCTTTACCCTGAAAATTATAACCTTATTTTAAACACTCTTAACATTAAATATGAAGATAGTAGATTAGTCGCAACCGCTTATTTGGATCAATTGTTTGAGTTGAAGGGCATATCCGTTGGTAATGAACAAAACTTAGAAAAATTCTTAGATATATTTGCTAACTCCGTACGTGCCATTAAAAACCTAAAGGTCGATGACCTCAGTGATTTCATGTTTGTATATATGGGACTTAGAAAATTAGATTCGGAGACGGTGCGTCTCTTTGAGCTTACACAACGTGGCAATAAGCTGCCTAGCTTTGAGGCTTTAGAAACTTTTATTCGCGATCACATAAAGGTATTGCAACGTACATGTACTAAGCCGCGTATTATTGTAAGTAGCAATTCAGAGCGCCGCCCTGAAAGATATTCACCCGCGCATAAGCTCACATACACTTATCTTAATACTAGCAAATTTGTTTGTTCTTTATGTAACGGTCAGCACGAACAACTTTACAAATGTAGCGCCTTTTTGAAGTTAACGCCTCATGAACGCTACAAACATGTTCGAGCTAATAGATTATGCTTAAACTGCCTTAGTGACAGGCATGGTATATTGCAATGTAATAGTAAAAATAGTTGCGTTACTTGTGGTAAGAAACACCATTGTGATAAGCCCTAAAAATAAAGAAAGTTATCCGCGTAGTAATAGTTATTTTTGAAATCTCACATACATTTTTGAAATCTCGCTCCACTACTTCTAATCTTGCATTGTTTACGGATGTAATAACTTCTAATATAGCTCAAGGTTTCCAACTCGATGTTGTATACACCGACTATAGTAAAGCATTCGACCGTATTGATCATGGTATTCTGCTTAATAAACTAGTCAAGGCAGGTATTCATGGTGATCTTCTTCGCTGGTTTACTTCTTACGCACGGAATCGTAGTCAAGCAGTTGTTCTCAATGGTTTCACATCTAATTGGATTCAAATTTCATCAGGCGTCCCCCAAGGCTCTCTTTTAGGTCCATTACTGTTTGTAATATTAATAAACGATATTGATCATTGTTTTCACCATTCAACTATTTTTCTTTTTGCGGACGATATGAAAATATGTAAAACAATACGAAACATATCTGACTGTCTCTTACTTCAACAGGATTTAAATCGATTCCAAAATTATTGCATAATAAACAAGCTAGACTTGAATCCCTCTAAATGTTCTACAATCACATTTAGTCGAAAACGCAACCAACTAAATTCAATTTATTTTATTATGGATACTCCTTTATTACAGGTCGACACAGTTAAAGACCTTGGGGTCACTCTTGATTCAAAGCTAATCTTTGATAACCACATAAATAGTTTAATTTCTAAGGCATTCAAAGCTCTCGGTTTCTTGATTCGAGCTACTAAAGACTTTCGCAATCCAAAAACACTCAAAATACTATATTGTACACTAGTTAGAAGTCAGTTAGAATATGCTACACAAATATGGAACCCGTTATACGTCGGTTATAAAACCCGTATTGAATCCATTCAAAAAAGATTTGTTAAATTTCTTTATCATAGAATTAAAAAAGAGAAGCCATCATATTTAGAAGCTTGTAAAATACAACATCTTTTACCGTTATCCGCCAGGAGAGAGATAAATGACATTACATATGCTGTAGGTATTCTTAATGGCACTGTCGACTGCCCAGAGTTGTTGAGCAGAATATTCTTTAATGTTCCCAATAGATCCGTTCGTAATCCAACTTTGCTATATGTACCTTTTGCTTCTACAAATGATCGAAAAAACACTTTTATAATAAGAGCTACTGATAGTCTGAATAAAGTTAATAGTGATATCGATCCCTTCCGCATGAATTTAACTCAAATAAGGCGTAATCTTTCGAACTTATTTTTTGAAAAGTAATTTAATACATTGTACACATTGTGTCTGTTGTAAGTATACTGCTATCTACTTACGGAAACTCTTAATTGGCTTATTTTGTTACTTTTATTTACATCATTATTTTGTTAAAATGCTGTGAGTTTTCTGAATAAATAAATAAATAAATAAATATAGTTTTTCGAAAACGAGTGCACAAGATGTGTAAGTACCTCTGCCTTCCCCACAGTCGGCACAAGATGTCACCCTGTGCTCGTTCGCGCAGCCGCGCTCTGCCTCGACGGTTTTGCTAGCAACCGCCCGAGTTGTAGTATTTGATAACCATGGTAGAGAACATAGCGTTCGTGCTCTAATTGACAATGCTTCTCAGAGTAATTTTATTACCACTCGCTGTTGTCAGCGTCTTGGTCTTAATTTGCAAAATAGTTTCGGTACCCCTATTGTTAAAGGAATCGGTGGTACAACCAAAACCGTTCAAGGTTTTGTAGATGTTAGGTTTCACGCTCGAAATAATTTTAATATTAGTATTAATGTAACCGCTATAGTTGTAGATAAGGTAACGGAAAAATTACCAACAGTACCAGTTGATACATCACTTTTATTTAATTTTAGGAATTTATCTTTGGCGGATGACACCTACGACATTCCAGGAGATATAGATATGTTGATTGGAGCTTCGCTTTTTCCGCACCTCCTGTTGTCACATAGAGTTCAAGGTCATCCTTCACAACCCGCACCATTCGCATTAGAAACCGTACTCGGTTATATTATAGTTAGTGACGCTCCCGCTTTAGTAAACAGTTATTTATCTGTATCTTATTGCTGCTCTGTAAAGCTGCTAGAGTCCAGGCTTCGTCGTTTCTGGGAGATAGAAGAGGTGGATGTCCCTGCGTCGCTCAGCCCTGATGACCAAGAGGCTGAAGAAATTTATAGCCGCACAACTGTTCGTGATAGTAGTGGTCGCTACATAGTGTCGCTACCCTTTAAGGGTGATGTATTATCGCTTGGAGACTCCCGCCAAGTGGCTGAGAAACGCTTTCTTTGTTTAGAGCGCAAGATGCTCGCTTCTCCTAAGCTGAAGCAAGCTTACGACGAAGTCATTAGTGAATATTTGCAAAAGGGTTACATTTCACCAGTAATGGATGGTGCATGTGACTCTCCCTCCTATACTATACCGCATTTGGGAGTTATTAGGGAAGATAAGCTTACGATCAAGTTTCGAATGGTTTTAAATGCTAGTTCTAAAACTAGCACGTCTATTTCGCTTAACGATATCTTATACGGTGGACCGAAACTCCAAGTTAATTTGTTTAATATAATACTGAATTTTCGCTTGTTCTCTATCGCATTATCAGCTGACATCCGTCAGATGTTTCTTTGTATTGGAATACACGAATCCGATCGTAAGTTCCAACGCATTTTGTATAGATGTAACCAACAAGAACCTCTACAAGTTTATGAATTTAACCGCGTTTGCTTTGGGCTAAAGTCGAGTCCTTTCCATGCTCTACGCACAGTTAAGCAATTGGCTAAGGACGAAGGCGTTCCCTATCCAAAAGCCAAAGCGACAATTGAGACTGGACTCTATATGGATGACTTCGTTTATAGTGTAGAGAACGAGGTAGAGGCCATTGAAACATCTTCTCAATTAATTAGTTTGATGAAAGCTGGACAGTTTGATCTTGTCAAATGGATTAGTAACTCGCAAATGGTTTTAGATTCAATTCCTTTATCACTCCGTCTTTCAACAGTTAAAAGCTTTGACTATGATGATTCGCATAAGATTTTAGGATTAACCTGGTCATCTACGTCAGACATGTTTCGTATAGATATTACATCTACGCCTCAAGTCTGCACGAAACGCATTATATTGTCTTGTGTTACTAAAATATGGGATATAATGGGTTTTATAGCCCCAGTAGTCTTGTTCGCTAAGCTACTTATAAAAGAACTTTGGTTATCGCATTGCGATTGGGATGATACACCACCTGAACAAATCTCTAAATTATGGGGTCGTTTCAGGGAAGAGCTGCCTTTGCTCAATCAGATACAGATACCACGTCACGTTGGTATTACGTCAGATAGTATCATCACCTTAGTAGGATTTAGTGATTCAAGTCAGAAGGCTTATGGTGGGGTAGTCTACATTCATGTTCAAGAGGGTAACACAATTTATGTTAGTCTCATTAGCGCTAAGTCGAAGGTAGCGCCTAGTAAAGTAGTTTCTCTCGTAAGATTAGAACTCTCCGCTATTTTGTTGTTAGTACAAATTATTAATAAAGTAGAAAATGCTTGTCGGCACCGTATTGATATAAGTAGAGTTTTCGCATTTTCAGATTCCACTGTCGCATTATGCTGGTCACATTCGTCTCCCCACCGCTGGGACACGTTTGTCGCAAATAGAGTGACAAAAATCCAGACAGGATTGTCACCTCAAAATCTTTACCATGTCGCTGGTTCGGAAAACCCAGCCGACTGTCTGTCGCGGGGCCTAACCCCTGCACAGATTTTAGATCACCCTCTATGGTTTAGGGGTCCATCCTGGATCCATGCTCCAACAAATCAGTGGCCGATTAAACCTTTTAATGCCTCCACGGTATCGGAGCCCCCTGAAGAGAAGAAACATATCTTCATTTCTACCGAGTCGCCAGAAGGCTCGGCAATTTTATTGTTAGCAAGTCGCTTATCTTCATGGTCACGTCTGTTACACTCTGTAGTATACGTATGTCGTTTCCTTAGAATATTGTCAACTCGCGGCCTTATCACCGCTACTGACCTTAATAAGGCAGAATTATTTGTCCTTCGCGAGCTTCAGCGCTTACACTTTGCAGTAGAGTTTAGAAATTTAGAATTAGGTAAACCTTGTAGTCGTGCTTTTCAGCGTTTGAAACCATTTTTAGACAACGGATTAAAACGCGTAGGCGGGCGTTTAAGTCAGTCGAATTTAGGATTCGATCAAAGACATCCTATCGTGCTACCCCGCAAGGACCACGTCCTAGATTTATTAGTAGATTATCATCATAGAGTTAATTGTCACGCAGGCCCTGAAACAATTTGACAAACACTTTTGAACTGTGAAACGAACGAACAGTTTTTCGTCTATGACAAAACCAGTCCGTTACCTACCAAACTAGTTGCGGACCCGCGCGTAAAACTATAGAGTACTATAGACTCTAAAATCCGTCCGTCTTGTAACGAACGAACACATTGGCAACGACATTTCTCTCACGCTCACTCCTTTAACAAATATCGTTAGTATGAGTGAGACATTGTGCACTCTCCAACGTCATTTAAAAAAACAGTTTCAAGAGACAAACGTTGCATGAAATTTTAGTTCTATGAAAACAAAACATAAGAAACTGGTTCGGGTAACTACTTCATTCAGTTTTAGTTTCATTCACGAGTTTGCTTTAAAATAAATCTTGGTTAAATGAGCATAAGGTCGATATTTATTTGCCATATAAGCGTACCAAAATAAACCGGTTTTTGAAACCTGGGGAAACGAAGGTAAGTTTGTTATATGCCCACAGTACCTACTCTATATTATGTTAAAAAAGCGTTTTTTAAAAAAACCGTTTTCTGAAACTGTTTTATGTAATCTGAAAGCTGTTTCGTTTCGTTTCCTAAAAAAGTAGTTTTTACCCAGCTCTAACGTGCGGAACGCACGATCGTGTTGACGGTAGCGCAATCATAGGGGCGATCATCGCACATGCTATAACGGCCCATCATGGCCCATTGTGAAAAGGCGCCGTGACGTCGAAGATCAAAGACTATAGTGATGATCATATTGTATTATCTATAGTGATAATTCCTGACAATTTTGAATCTGTCTAATTTGAATTTTTAATCATCCAGGTGTTATCCACATTGTTACTTACCATTAGACCAACATTAGACTGTTTCATTAATTTTAATGGGACCCGAGAGATGGAGTGAAATTCGTAGAAAATAAAAATATGTTGCTAAATTCGAAAACGTATTTAAAAAGTACATGTTTGCGTTACAGAGCCATAACCATATGTTTCTAATACTCGCTACTGTCGCTGTTAACTATTTGTATAAAAAACTTTGAACGACGCCTCTATTGGTGAATAAAAAAACACATTTTTAGACCAAAGGCGTCGTAGATTTCGACACGTAACTTACCGAACGTAATCTATACCAACTCATGGTAAAAGCTCAGTTGTGAAAAAATCACACTCTAATAAAATACGCAAATTACACAAGTCCCTGGAAGAATTACACAAATTGGTTTAACCTCACAATATCCTTTTAGGCGATGATACTTATACCAGAGATATTAAATAATATTAATCTCTGCTAATACAAGGTAGTTTTTCAGTAAAGATTGATTTAATAAATTGAATTTAAAGATAAATTTAATAAACACCCACACTCATAAATACACATCGATATTCAAAACACAAATGCATATCTTGTAGGTACATCATCAATTAACTTTCTGAAAATTTAATAACCCTGAGTTTATTAATTTAAATATCATAATAATAATAGGTGTAAATATTTAGAAATGGAGGCAGGTTGATAAGGGAGAATTTCTGTACATCATACACTCAAATAAAATTGGTTTCCGAATGTCTATATAGGGATTAACTAGCTATTTTTTGAAAATCGATGAAAGCTATAATATTTTTTTCTCTAAGATTTAAACCACAAAAGGTGAAGGGCATGACTTGAATGTCCCATCAAGTAAAAAATGTCGATAGTCATTTAAAAGGTCATGAATGTCAGGCGGGCAAAATACCATGATTCTGGTCTCTTCATATTTGTAGTCAGCCAATAAAAAATATTCATATTTGAGTGGTATTGTCACTTCTAAAGGATTTTGAAAATGCAGCTTAGTCACGCCCATTT
>NJDD01002035.1:18520-32490 GCA_002245505.1 Calephelis nemesis | reverse complement strand
TCGCGTAGGCGCGACGCCAGCGCCGCGCGCGCTCGGCATTCGGCAGCCGGCCAGCGCTGGCGTCGCGTCGTCGACGTCAGGTGGACGTTGCGCGGACGCTGGCACGACGACGACGCTCGAAAAACGCTAGTGTGGGGGGTCCCTTTCCTGAAGCCAACCACTTGGGCACCAATCTTATAAAATAAATTGGATATCTTCAACTTTATTTCTTTTTCTCTGCTTTCAGTGATGTTACCAAAGTGAAATTTTGAAGAAAGATTGTCATGTAGATGCGAATTCTTATCATTTTTCGTGTGTTTCAACCATACCTTTAAAAAGGCTACCTTTGAATAGAGTAAATGTGTTCTGAAAAAATAACGTTCACTTAAGTGTGCTAAACAATATTTTTTTATGATGAATAATGTTATTCCTTCGATATATCTAAAAACTAGCCCGGATAGAGGTGAATTATATATAATAATTAAATTTATAGATTATGTTAAAATTATACTAACAGTTTATACCAACAGATTTTGATTTAATAAATATATTAAAAAATTTAGTTACCCTCAGTGTTCACGCGATACGTCGCTTGAGACAGAGCGACGAGTGAGCGATGAGGGTTGAATCTGGAAGAAAGGCTTATAATATAACCTCATTTCTCAACAATGGTAAAATTTCCACAATGGGGGTCTATATTCTCACGTGAACTCTTTCAATCTTTACCCTTTCAAATTGAAATCTGAATATTCCATTTTATTTTACAGTTATCAGCCACTGTTTTGTCATGCTTCCTGCAGATTACATTAATTATCTCCACTACTGCTTCTTTCGGGACTTCTGAATTCACAAACCACCACTCCAAAGCACTCTTGCTGCAAAAAACTCTCCCATGGAGATGGGCATCAGATGGCCCCAAAAACCTCTTTGGAATGGCAAAAGACAGTGCTTTCTCCCTTTTAGCTGTGATGGGGTACTTACTAGACTTGTTAGTCATTGCACTCAGTTGATATGGGTCTCTCACATTCTTTGAGTTTATGTCTATTGATCTCAGGTTGTTCGTGCCTGTGTTCCTCCAGAAATGTATTGCCCCCTTTGATGGCTTGTTGATTTCTCTGATAACTGTCATTAGTTGTTCCTTCTCTTTTTGTGTGTTCCTTCCATGATTTATTTTTGAAGAGACTGTTAATACATTTGGCTTACTCTTAGGTACACTAACAGCTAATGGAGCATCTTCCTCATCATCTACTGCTTTCCGCTTTAAGCACTAAGAGGTGTTCTCAATGACACTCTGATTATAGAAAAAATGTGTGGAATGTATGGAATGTTCTGGAATCTCAAGACTTAGTCCGATCTCCTACACTCAGTATTAATATCCATCACAAAAAACTTTCACAATATTACAATAAATCACTATGAAATATGCACGAAAGTGGCGCTAAAACACTAATTGAAATGGTTGTAACACATTACATGATTTCCGACATCTACGACTCACCACTTCCGAATTTGACAAACAACTTTTTATTTCACTGTTTAAGTTTTGCAAATAAGATTACCTGGTAATGATAATATGATTTTTGTCCACCTATCATGTTCTACGCGGCACACTGTGCAACGGTTTCAATTGCATCTTTTAAGATTTCCTGAATTTGTGATAGTTTAACAAATAATATGGTGTGATTTATAGGTAATCCCATCAAGTTCATAAATTATATCTGTAATAATCGTTTGCGTAATTTTTGAATTTGAAATATACTTTGGGTTCTTTTATCGACCGGAACTAACTTACGCTGGTACTCGAAGACGTAAATTAAAGACGGAGTCCGGTATAATGCAAATAAAGTAACTATATGCCCAAACATTTTTATTTGTAATATTGCACCAAGTTTTCTATTAATCAAATATAAATAAGACTAAAATAAATCTTATTTTTAATTTATTTCTGTTTTCTTTACGTGCTGTAGGCTGCCGCTCAAAGAACTTGACATATTATAAGGTCTGAATGCCTTTAAGTATGATATTATATTCAGAAAATGCCAATTTTATTTACTATTTTGACAAAATATATCTACAAATGTAACTACAAACTAACCAGTGTGATAAACATACACACAATATGGCTGTTAATTAAGTAAAAGCTTTAGTACTACAACATTGTATTTTTGATGTGATATGTAATTGATATTCTTTATTGTGAAATTAAAATAAATCATTTTTATTATAAGGTTTGATTTAAAACCCTTTTCTAGTAAAGTTTCTGGTAAAGCAAGACAGTACTTCAAGTCGAAATATTGCTTGCAACCTCATATCAAATACTTTTCTTAACCCTAGACAGCGGCTTCTCAGTTCCAGCTCCATTTATTTAGCAATTTATAGTTATACACTTAACATTTACATTAATATTTTAATTACACTTACATTAATTAACCTTTGGTATGCCGCGACTAGAACGCGGCAGTATAACTGCATTATGCGGATCCACGTTCCGGCATGCAAACTATTAATGTCATAAACTAAAGATTAATATCCACGCCACCTATGAACCATTCGAGTAACTATTTTGTACGCGCTGTATTGCGTATTGGGAAAAAGCAGTAAATAGGTAACTATGCAAGTACGTACCTAGGATCTGATGATGGCATCCTGGTGAAATCGAGGGCATTCCTGAAAAAATGTATGGAAGCACAGAGTTTTTCTTGACTTTTTATCAATTGAGGGGGATTTTACCTATAAAAATCGTAATTTTATGATGATGAGCTGATGATGGAGAGCATCCCTACTAAAGGACATTTTCAGCGATTACTCTAAAACGGCTGGTCTGATTTGGACAGTTCTTTTTTTGTTTGGAAGGGTGTACCTCACAGGTAGTCTCACGGTAAGGAAGTCAGGATCTGATGATCGCATCCTGGTGAAATTGAGGGCATTCCTGAAAAAATGTATGGAAGCACAGCGTTTTTCTTGACTTTTTATCAGTTGAGGGGGATTTTACCTATAAAAATCGTAATTTTATGATGATGAGCTGATGATGGAGAGCATCCCTACTGAAGAACATTTTCAGCGATTACTCTAAAACGGCTGGTCTGATTTGGACAGTCCTTTTTTTGTTTGGAAGGGTGTACCTCACAGGTGGTCTCAAGGTAAGGAAGTCAGGATCTGATGATGGCATCCTGGTGAAATCGAGGACATTCCCGAAAAAATGTATGAAAGCACAGACTTTTTCTTGACTTTTTATCAATTTAGAGGGATTTTACGTATAAAAATCGTCATCTTATGATGATGAGCTAACGATGAAGAGCATCCCTAATGATGAACATTTTCAGCGATAACTCAAAAACAGCTTGTCCGATTTGGATAATTCTTTTTTGTTTGAAAGCGTAGTGTCATGGCAAGGAAGTCAGGATCTGATGAAGAAATTCTGTAGAAATCGAGGAAACTATTAAAAAAAGGGCAAGCTTAGGGTTTCTATTGACTTTGAAAAATGTTACTAGTGCTTTAATTGTAGTATAATCCAAGTAGTGCTCTCTCTGTGCAGAGTCAAAACTTAAACATACATAAATATACCCAACGATGAATGAGTATTAGATTTCTTCTTGAACGGAAATAAGATTTCTTAAACGTAGCATTTCTGCTAAGGCTCGTTCATCGTGGGGTTTCGTCAACAGCTTGGAGTCAGTAGTAAATAAGAGACGAGAGACGCTGCTCAGGCGTTTCATTCGATAGTCTGTCATTAATAAGAGACAACCGATGTTGTCGTTGTTCTACAGTTCTTTGGACAAATTTCTTTGTACGTAATTACGCTTCTTAAGCCGTTTTTCACGGTCTTCGGACGACTCTCTAAGGCGTTGTGTTTTATTCCGTTCTCAGCGTCCGTATTGCGGCGCAGACGCTCATTTTTATACTTTCATGCTCCTATGCTCGACGCTTTCTCATACGTGATGCATGTACAGATAGCCTCCCCATTATTTACCTTTAACCTGCTTTATCCACGAACCTAATTAGTATATTGTAATTGTACAACTAAAAAGCAAGAAATAAAATTATTTTTAAACAAAAAAGAAAACCGCCTTCAAAAACTCTCTAGAACTAAAAAGGATGAAATAATTTGTTATAATATTATGTGTACAAACTATATCCTACCCAAAAATATTTATAAGACCACAACAAAAGATATCGACGAAACTAACCTATGAATAAACACTTATTTTAATTACTTACCTACCTTAATTGATACTCTTCTAATACCTAACTAATATTATACCTAATACCTACACAATTTCTTATTTTTTATGTAGCAATTGAAGTCGGTGCCTTAAAAACTAAATACTAATCAATCCAACCACAAACTATTACGTACAACCTACGTAGGTAGGTAACTACCCTAATGTATCTTTACAACTAAACTTACAATTAGAATAATTATGAAATGAATGGAACCCGACAAGTTAAATCCTAAACACTAGTATACTTATTACTTAGGTATAATAAGTAAACTGAAATTTCAGGTGATATAAAATCAACGCAATAACAAGTAACAATGAACGACCAAGCAACTAACAGACCGACAGAAAACATGTGAATTAAGCTTTATCCTTATACAGTTTTTAGTAAAACACAACGACAGCGCGATCTAACTTTGCGTGTGGCGCCACCTCTTGAGTAATTTTGAAACTAAAATAATTGAAGGCATGGATGAATGGAGGCACCGACTTCAAGTGCTACAGAAAAAATAAGAAATTGTGTAGGTATTAGGTATAATATTAGTTAGGTATTAGAAGAGTATCAATTAAGGTAGGTAAGTAATTAAAATAAGTGTTTATTCATAGGTTAGTTTCGTCGATATCTTTTGTTGTGGTCTTGTAAATATTTTTGGGTAGGATATAGTTTGTACACATAATATTATAACAAATTATTTCATCCTTTTTAGTTCTAGAGAGTTTTTGAAGGCGGTTTTCTTTTTTGTTTAAAAATAATTTTATTTAGCACAAATTCCTGGATATGTAAGCTATTGAAATATATGTCGTGCCCTTTGAAATCGATAACAGCGACTGGGATTTAATGAGTTGCTTTAACTACTGCCACCAGAGTCAAAATAATTACTGATTGTTTCAACTTTGTTTAGCAAAAATCAATTTTAATAGATCTTCTTAGTTTTATTTAGACACATTGCTGTTGAGAGTGAACTGTTTTGATAAAATAGGCTTAGTTAAACTTTAAACGTCCATTTTTGGTACCTTACCTTTTGATGATCAATCACTAATATATATTATTAGGTATATCACAAAATAATGTATGCGAAGGAAATAACATTTTATGGTAAGACGTAAAACTAAACTGGATTTCAAGATTGATAAGTTTTTTTGGCTAGAATTTCTGTCTCCTTTTTTTGGAAATTTCTGTGCACGCCCCAGCTGAAGGTGCGCAGTATTTCGCGTTTCATTTAACCTACAATAAAGTGTCCTTCAACGAAATGATGATAGTACCTAATACTTTTTTGTAATTCTAGCATTTAATGCTTTTTTGAATATATATAATTCGAACAGAAAAAGAATATTCTTTTTCTTCTTTATAAAAAAGGCTTTCGATCGTTTTTCACGACTACTTTGCCAATGTCAAGTAAGTTAATTAGTTAATTCAGTCAGTCATAAGTCACTATGTACAAAGTCATGTCAGATATGTCAGAGGAAATAGACGATATACTAATTTCTTCATGATTATTTCATTTGTGCACTTTCACTGAACAAAATTGATCTGATTCCCACCTAAATTAACCAATTTCACTCAATACGAACACGAAATCCAATAATAATGAAAAAAATTACGACCACCTTCATTCACGATGGCGTCAAAAAACTCAAAAAGACACATTATACCTTAAAATCCGTAGGTAGTAATATTGTTGACGTTTTGTTTACATGGTGTTATTGGATCAATATGTGTTAAAATCAACAGTACAAGAGATTTATTAAAAAATAAAAGAGCTCAATAAACGTGGCTTTTAGGAAAATAAGGGGTGTTAAATCAAATCAAATACATTATTATTACCTGTTTATCTACAAGAGGCACTTGTGACGCGTCTATATAATACTAAATTTACTACGGGAACAGAAAGCAGTCTCACACAGAATATCCGGCAAGAAACTCAGCGGGCTTGTTTTTTTTCCTTGTTATATGTATACTATAATTTTAAAATATGTATAGGTACAATAATTAATGTGATATATTTAAAGATTGGCTTATGGAGAAATTAATCACAAGCGTTCTTATCGGCTAAATATTAAGCAATGGTATCATAACACTTTTCATATAATTTCCAGTTAACACATTTCTTAAATTTATTAATTGGAATATAAATTTAAAGTGTATTTGTGTCTGTCTTTGGCATCATAACTTATAACGGATGCACCGATTTCCATGTAGTTTTTATTGTTTAAAAGCAGACATGATACAGATAGTTCTTAGCACATTACATAAAGGTTTTGTTGAGGGTAAATTGAAATATTTTAACTTTAGGATTATTGTCACTTGTGCTTAAAATCACAACTATGCTTAAAAGTATATTCCTTTAAACTTATTTTTTATCCAGGTAAATAAGATTAGGCATTTTCTGATTCTATAGCAACAAATAGTTATTAGAAATAAAAAGACCAAAAAATCAAAATAGTCTTTAGTATCGAACAAAACTAATGTTCTTTGCATCTCAAACAATCTACAGAAAGTAAAAACCAAATATTTTTTTCTTTCAAGTTAAACATTCTAAAATGGCGCGTCTATCAAATTTGAAATTAGCCCAAGATGGCGCCACGAAGTTGAGATATGAATCGTCTTCAATATCCTTGACTGGAGTGTTACTATCTTTCGGAACAGGAGAGAAATTATTAGTATGGGTATTTTGAGGTGTAAACAATTGGCGTTTTGCTAATTTCCCCTTCTTATTTCCATTACTCATAGTTTTTGAAGCACTTTGATTAACATACACTTGAGAGTTTTTATACTTATGTCCAGAGTTGTGTTGACGCTCTGGTAGTTCACATGGTGTACCTTCTTGGAATGTTTTGCTTTTGCTCCGACAAAACTCAATATCACCCATTGATTTATGTCTGGTCCTTCTGAATGTTTTAGGGTTACGTTCAGCAACCCAACGTCGCAACCGTTTTACAAATGGCAGTACCATAAAGAATGCATTTGGACTGACACCCATTTTTAGCTTTGGTGTCATATCTTTTCTATTTGCAGGTAGATCTGCTATTGGAAACCATTCACATGCTTTTATTTCATTTCTTGTACGTGGTTGGAATTTCGTCTCGCGTGGTATATACCCAATTATGTATAAACGTACACTTTGATCGTGAATTGTTGCTTCTATATAGTCTTGTTTATTTATCAAATTACTTATATCAAAACCAGTTTCTTCAAAAACCTTAAAAAGAAAAATAATTTTATGAATAGTTTAGGTACATGATAGCGATGATGCGCGTTTCGCACGTGACATAGCAAGTATAAGAACATATGTATAACACAATCAAATAATAATTTCAAATAATGGCGGCATATACCTGCTATAGTTCATCAATCTTGGTTAGTGACATGTTTGAATGTCTCAGTTTTGCTAAGACATTAACGACTTTTCTTAAAATACTATCTGTGTGCGACGACGCTAATTTAGACCTTCAAACATCGCCGGAGATGTGATGACAGGTATAGCGTGCGGTTTTTGTTTTGTATATCTGTATGTAAAGGTTTCAAGTTTTTGAAATGAAAACTACTTTAGTGGCGTTGCGCACTTTTTTTGGAATGGGCAAAAACTTCTAAACTCGCGTCTGGTCACGTGACCTGATTCGTAAGACGGCGCTTGCGCAAATGTTCATGTTGTCATGTTTGTGTACGATAGCGCAATAAATGACTATTGTATTCTACCACAAAAATGATACTGATAATTAAAGCAATTCATGAAAAATTATTCCCTAACCATTCCAAAATATCAAAAACGCATAACGTTAATGTTCAAGCGTTCACTTGTGCCGGCACTCCTGGAGTGCAACCTTAGATTTTTTTTGATAAATAGAGTATTAAAATATAGAAAATGTACTGCAGAATTGGCACTAATACAATAAATGATTCTATTTCCTGCAAAACATACATTAACAATTTATGCATAATCTTTAACATAATATTAAACAAGAAGTAAGTATGCATACCTCCCTCGCAGCACATTTCCAAGGTTCTTCGTCCTCATTAACTTTTCCTTTAGGAAAACCCCATGAAGCCTTGGTCCAATATGACTGGACTAGGAGCACATGACTCAAATCACTGTCAAGAATGATAGCACCATATGTTGGTACCGTTTGTTTATACTCTCTCCAGTTGCCCAATACAGAGTCAAGGCTGCTTACATGTTCCCGTAATGTTGGAACATGCTGCAAAATAAATTCCATTTCAATAACTATAGGTACTCCCACACATTGCTGTCACACTGTGATACATATGATCATCTCGTGGTTTAGTATTCTGGTATCATTCATCCAAGTTTGATTCCCTGGTCAGGTAAGTACAAAAAAGGAAATTTAATTTTTCTAATGAAAAACAATATTTTTTTTAACATTGTGTTGTTTTGTGTTTGCGTTTAATCCTTGCTGACCTCTTTAGAGACATGAGGTGAAAATACTGACTGATATTTTTAAGCCATTCAAACTCAACCTGAATAATTTAAGCACAGTAAAACTCCAATTAATTCATTAACACGTCACAATTTGATCATTCTTTTAAAAAAAGGCAGTTTATATGTTTGACTCCTAAAAAATGTTTTGCATGTAAATCGATTTCTCTGTTATTTCTGAAGCTGTTTTGAAATAATATTTTTGTTTGAAGAAGCACACCAGTCCAGCTACTAAGTCAGGTTTTGATAATGAAATCTCTGGGAAATCAAGAAAAATACTGATTTTTGTGTACATAGTAATGCTAGTTATTATTATTATCTAGGAAAAAAATGTCTTGTTCATAAACAAAATAATTTCCATGAGTTCAAATAAAAATAAAATAAAAAAAGAAACATTTCTAAAGATTTTTGTAATTTTTAAAAAAAGAACATTTCTGGCCAATCCAGTGAAATTCATTCAGTAGTTGGCACTCCATACTCTCTGCCTACATTGGGAGATATGGAGTTCAGCATTAAGCTCAGCCATTATACAGACAGACAGAAGGACATAAAAATTCTACAAATGCTAAAAATTTGTTCAACTCTCCCTTTTTAGTCACCTGAACCTATTTTTGTGTAGATATCTTAAATGCTAGACTCGCTTTGCATAATTCTGTGCTTATTTTTACACTGTCGTATCAAAGCGTAAGTTGGGTAAGTCAGAAAAAGCATAAGAGTATGATAAATGCTGTCGAAATGAGAGTGCTACGGAAAATTTGTGATGTTACGCTAGTTGACGTCATCTGTAATATGATATCTGAGAAAGAGTGAGATTGAAAAAGAGTGTTGGTGTTAAAATGAGAAAGGACATTTTCCGCTGGTTCACACATACAAAAAAAAAACATACAGTCAAATTGATAGCCTACAATTTGTGGGGTCTGTAATACCTTAAAAATTCACTCTCTAAAACAAAAAAAAAAAGTTTAGAAATGACTGAGAAAATTATTAACATACCAACATAAAAGATATATAAATCAAACATAGAATATTCTCCTTTTTTAAAGGCAGTTAAAAAATACATGTTATGTGGGATGTAATCTTAAACCTCACCACGTATCACCAAGGGAGAGGGGTGGTAAAAATGCCAAACAAACCTCAAATGATTAATGGATTATATCATATCATTCAGAAATGGATTAAGAAAATATAGAAATACAACACCACATCTAACAAAAACATTATTTATGCATCACAGCTGGCGGAAAATAATCACTGTAGACATTAATATGGTTGAAAATTAATATTGCTTTTGTTGTGTTGTGCTTTTTCAAAAACACTTGTGCTTTTTCACAAATAGCTTTTAATTGATTGTAAGCCAAACGGATTTCTTTTCTGTGTTTTTAAAGCTTTTTGAAAAACACAAGTGGGTTCGACAGTCAAAGAGTACAGAATATAATATAAAATCTTTATTAGCTACAAAAGCAAAGAAACTTTTATCAAATTAAATTTTACAATTTTGAATTAAAGAAAAAAATAATAATAGTATGTAGGCCACAGACCTCTTTGAAGGGGAGTGTGTATGTTTCGAAAGAATTTTTTTAACCTTGACAGAAAGGTAATCTTTATATGGTGAAGGTCTATCATTTCTTAAAATTTATATAAAAACTGCCTTGTTGATGAGGATGTTAACATACACGGTACACCTAAATCCATCAACCAACCATGAGGCTCGAGTTCCATTCCTGACAGGGGCATTTTTGTAATGAAATATCTGTGTTTCCAAGGCTAAGTGTTAATTAAATTTGTGCTGGTATCTATTTAAGTGTTATTAACTATTAGTTTCATTGTCTCACATCCAAAATACAACAATAGAACTTGCATACTATGGGGTCAATTAGTGTAATTTGTCCAGGGATATTATTTCATTATTTTAAAACTATAAGATTTAAAACTTTTATTATTTTCAAACACATGCAAATTCCTCAAATGGTTGGAGAGCGTAAAATATTTTAACACTTTTTCAGATTAAAAATAAAAGTTTTATTGAAATGGACCAACTTGCAATAGGTACTTGTTAAATTACAATTGGGCTGGAGTTACATTCACATAAAATTGTGGGCTACAGACATTACATAAAGGTTAAGAAAACAGACTTACTTGAAATATATGAGCAGCGAATTCTCTTATCCCACATGGATTCAACCTGTTTGACTCGTCTGTACAATAGTAATCTAAGTAAAACCAATGTGCAAGCTCTATTTGAAAACATATTCGTACTAGATTACCTCTGTCTTCCTGAGGCAAATTTATAATAAAACGACTGTGGAGAAAAAAAACATTCAAATTTTAGTGTTAGCAACCTACCTTCATGAAATAAGAGTAAGTAAATATAATCAAGTCGTAAGATTTGTAAATATGGAGAGTATAGTAAAACATTTTTTTAATACAACAAACCTGCATAAATCATCCAGAATATCGATAGGTATGGAATGTTTTTGTTGTAAAGTGGACGCAGCCATGTTTACAGTTTATACTTGTACAATTTGTTTTAAATTACTATAAAAATGTCATCAACAACTTGTGAAAAACTTCAATCTTAATGCAGATCAAGATACCACATTTAGTAGCACAAACAAAGGGAATTTAATCAGCACAAGTGTTTTTGCATTAAAAAAAAATAACAAAAATGTTATTTTCTTTGTTTTTTTTTAAGTTTATTTAATAAGGGCCGGCTAAGACCTTTAGCCCGTGCTGCCACGTCTTCCGTATTAATTATTTCTTCATTAGTTATATTAATTATTTTTCTACAGTCATTGGTCACTTTAGGCGATGCTGCCACGTCTTCCGTAATAATAAATTCTTTTTTATATTAAAATTTTAAATTCATTTCTTCATTTTCTGACCATATTGTCTTCCCCTTTTTAAAAGTCATTTCCTTCACTAAGACAAAGGTTATTTGAGTCCTTTAATACGTCTTTAGTTTTAATTTTTTGAAGTTTACATATTATGTTTCTCCGTTTATTTGTTTTATAGTACGTCACATCCCTGAATTACGATTATTTTCAAACAAATTATAAAAATAAAATTCTGAACACCAAAATCATATTCTTTCATGTTGGTGCCAAAACTTCTACGACAGTGCAAAAAGTATTTTGATTATTCTTTTTTTTACCTCTATATTTTATATTATGTAATAAACACATATCTTCATATTAATTCATGTATTTTTTTAGTTTCGTCTTCAATTTTCTTTCTTGTTCAGGCCTCTGCCTCTTCTGTCGTGATAAAACACTACAACAGTCCTTCACTACAATAGTTTAATGACTAAATCACATTTACACACAACTAAATAATATTTACACTTTATTTAATTTACAGATTGTACATTTTTACATTATATTACACATTTTTAGCTTAACGATTGGAGGGAACCCTCGAAAAGCGCGCCTTCCCCCTCCGACTGTTCCCGCCAACCTCTTTTTATTTGTTGTATAAGTAGTTTTTACTTTTTTAAATTTATAAATTATTTAATTCGCCCCTTTGTGGGGCATGTAAATTCCTTCACGCCATACAACCACGTCTTCCGTACTATTTCTTTGTTTCAGTTCTTGAGTAAAGCGGTGGTTTCTTTACACAAGCTTTTCTATGAGGTTAGGCGGCAGCGAGGAAATTCGCGATACACAAATTTCTTCATGATGATTTCACTTGTGCACGTTCGCTGAACAAAACTAGACTAATTCCCACCTAAATTAACTAATTTCACTCAATGTAAACACGAAATTCAATAATTATGAAAAAATACGACCATCTTCATTCACGATGGCGCCAAAACTCCTTACTTTTTTAAAGTTAAATTGCCCCTTTTTGGGGCCAGCTAAGACCTTTAGTGCCATGATGCCACGTCTTCCGTATTAATTCTTATAAGAGTCATAAGTTACATGTCTTCCGTATTAATTATTCTTATACAATCATTAGTTACTATTTACAAAGTCACGTCAAGGTCTTGGGTAAAGCGGTGGTCACTTTACACAAGATCACTTTGGGAGATTTGGCGGCAGCGAGGAAATTCACGATACATTAATTTCTTCATGGTTATTTCATTTGAGCACTTTCACTGAACAAAATTAAACTGATTACCACCTAAATTAACTAATTTTACTCATAATTTACACTAAATTCAATAATTGTGAAAAAATGAATACCATCTTTATTCACGATGGAGCCAAAAGCAAAACTTTTTTTTTTACTTTTTTCAAAGTTAAATAATAATTTGCAACTTTCTGGAGACTTTTAGGCTATGCTGCCATGTCTTCCGTACTAATATATTTTTTTTATTAGTCATAAGTCAAACACATGTCAGAGTCTAGAGTAAAGCGGTTATTTAAGCACATTTAGTGAGATTTAGAAGCAGCGAGGAAAAACACGCACGATACACTCATTTCTTCGTAACTATTTTACTTGTGCACTTTATCTGGACAAAATAATATTAATTCCCACAGAAATTTACTAATTTTACTAATAATTTACTCAAAATTCAGTAATTACGAATAAAAATATACTATCTTCTTTCACGATGGCGCCAAAACTCCTTTTTAATTCATTTGTCTCTCTCTAGTAACGGTTAAGACCTTTAAGCCATTTTATTTTTCTTGTTATTTACGTATTTTGAATTCATTTGTTAAGTAGGTATTAAGAAATATAATGAAAGAGGTAGATGATGGATGGATGGATGTATAATGGCTAAGTGTGGAACTTTTTGCCAATAACAATGTTAACAAACCGAGAAACCTTTTTACATTACAATACTACCAACGAAATAATTTTGAGTATTCAAAAGCAAAACTTCTAACAAAATATTAAGTACTAATAATAAACAATTACGATTAGATAGTTATATAATACATGTATACCATCTAAATGTTAATATTATTATCAATAATAAAATTTGCAAGAATTTTATAAATTTGTAAACTGTTATTGTATAAAAGACTGGACATGGATACTGGTAGTGGAATTTTGGATTCTATTAGGGATTCAATAAGGATTTCAATCTTGCACATTGTCACGTTGTGGGTACTTATAAAGAACATTCCATAAGAACCACCAACGTTCCTGGAAAAACAGAACAACAACGCATCGTACGATGTTACCTCACACCCCTCGCCTCTCCGCGATTAGCGCGCGACCTATATAAGCTCACCTAAACACGAGGCGTCACTGGATATTCTATCGGGACCTTCCCAGCGAGGTCGCCTTTACAACAACTACTAAAGTAATAAATAACTAGTCACTTAAGGCTACAGTTAACCAACATACACCCGCCTTAGGTAAGAAACTTCTATTAATTCAATTTGCT
>NJDD01002035.1:0-18469 GCA_002245505.1 Calephelis nemesis | reverse complement strand
ATCCAATTTTAGTATAAAACTATTTCCTCTCTAGCAGACCAGGCGACATTCTTACGCAAGAGCGTACAATGCTATGTATACATATATTATGTACTTTTCTTCTGTAATATTCAGGGGGCTGTTTCCAAAACTACGTCGCCGGGAATATTGTAAGAGATCTGCAAATGTAGATCCTCTTATACCCGTCGATGTCCTTTTGGCACCTCTCCCTGATTCCTGCTTTCGACTTTCAGGGTCGTACGGTACGGCTACCTTAACTCTAACCCTACCATTGTCTACCTATCATACAAAAGATCGGACTATATTAACGCCCTCCGGTTGGAGCTTGACGGGATTCACTACGTCGAGGGTTACTCCGAACGATAAAAAAGGAACACCAGAAGGGGTGGAGCGCCCAGGGCCAAAAATCCACCGGAGTTAAGGCCTCTCTCTCTCTTTACCTACTCCTAAGTATCAATTATAAGGTTTCCCAGGACCTACGACCACGGGTAGTTGTAGTGTCACCAATACAATATTCACGTGAAATTTTGTACAATATAAATTCTTTTTTTAAGACATACTTTTTTTTTTCTCTCGCACTCTTGTGTAGACCTCCTCCAGGTTACAACATGAAAAGAAAATATGATTATCATCTGCCACACTTTCTCCACATGTACAACTAGCATTATTTACTATTTTTAGTTTGGCTAAATGATACGGAGTACACGAATGACCAAGCCTTAACCTAGCCAGAATGCTGGGACATATCCTATCAAATTTCATAAAATAAAACCAAGGCTTATGTGTAACGTAAGTATGTATCAATGATCTCGGGCCTCGACCCACATATGAATAGTGCAAGAATGTCAAAATCTGTTAATAAAAATAATTTGGAGAAAATGCACAAACACGAACGACGGAGCTGCACAAGGATGCCGAACATACAGCGGTTCGTTCTTTTGCTCACTTAAAACGTAAGATTGAGACAAAAATAGAAAATAGTATGGCGTGCGAATCACTAAGATTATATTATGTAGATTATATTATAAACTTACAAAGATATGGCACTACAATAGAACATCGGCCTTAAAACATCGTTGATAATGAACGAGGTATCGATGTTTTCTTGTTGCTTAACATCGATGTTTAATAATGATATTTCGAGTTTTTAAAACATCGATGTATCGTTTCCATCCCTAGAGCCACCTCGATCCCTCTCCCTGTCATTTTGTTAATTGTTTCAAATTTCAATAGGTACCTACCTATTTTGAAATTGAAAACTTCAGCTTTCAGCTTTGAAGTTTAAAGTTACGATCAACTTGAATTTAATTGTTGCTGCCTGCTGGTAATTAATTTTAATGAAGAGTTTATGCTTTGGTCTCGGATTAATAAACTTCAAAAAGCGTATTGTTTGTAAAACTCCAGAAAGATTAAATTATTCGAGAACTATGACAAATAAATCTATTAGAGACTTTGGATACAGTTTTAATGCTGGTAATTTATTCAAGATAATTGTACCGCCTTATTACAAATGCTATCAACTTTCTAAATAACAGTAGGTACATATATAATTAGTAGTATAATTGTTGGGAGAGACAGTTTAAAGCCAGGTAATCCTGTTTGTACTTAAGGAAAATTATTGGAAATCTTTGATATTTCTGCTGCTTTCTACTTTAATTCTATTTCGTTGTTCTAGTTTATGAAAAATAAAAATTTTACAGAAGGGCAACTTAGGAAGATAGATAATGATGGGAATGCTACAGACAAACAGTTTCAATTCAAAATCAGTGACGATCATCAGGAATGTCAAGCTCACTATGAAGAGTTGGGAGCAGCTATAACTGAATATGTTTACAATCTTTTGGAGGCTGAAGGTCTTATAAGGTTACCTGTTCCTAAGAATTCTACTCCAGAAACTGGCACATTTGTGTTTGCATCGAAAGATTATGATAAGAAGGATGTTTTAATGGTCTTAATTCATGGATCAGGAGCTGTAAGGGCGGGCCAGTGGGCAAGATCGTAAGTGACATTAATTACCTACTTTATTAAAATAATTGTTGCAAAAAGATTTGTTTACCAATCTCTTTATACTCAGTACTAATAGCGCAGCAATATTCTTATTTTCGAATTTTTTTATCTTCCATAGATTGTTCTTATTAATTTTAAATAATCAGTAAGTAATTAGTTTTCACTATTTTGGCTCTGGATAAGTTACATATGCATATTTTTTTTTTATTTCAGACTTATTATTAATGAAAATCTAGATATGGGGACTCAAATACCATATATTAAAGAAGCTATAGCTAGAGACTATGCCATTATTGTGTTAAATACAAATGACAATTACAGAGGAGATAAAAAAATTCAGCACAGTGGTACTTGTGAAGAACATAGCACTTATGTATGGAAGAATTATATAGAAAATTCAAAAGCATCAAATATAGTTATAGTAGCTCATAGTTATGGTGGAATTTTGACATTTATGCTGGCAGAACAACAGAAAAAAGGATTTGAGAAACGTGTAAGAGCAATAGCTTTAACTGAATCAGTGCATACCTATTCAGGTATTAAAATCACAAAGTATCTGAAAACGGTTAGTTGATTAAATTTTTAAACATTTGATAATAAGCTTAAAATTCTACTTCTGCTTAAAGTAGCCTCTCCACTTACGATGGTTGGCGATCAGTTTGGTAAATGCCTACAGGTACCCTTGCGAGGCGGAATAGAACACTCGCAAATATTGCACAGCCAGGATTTTCTTCTGCAGCCTAATAGTCTTCTCCCAACCACTTTGTCCGTTGTAACTCAATGTGTCCAACTTATAGTCTATCTATCAAATATTTTAAAACTAAAAATTTTCAATGTTCCCTGGACTAAATCTTTATGTAATGTAGTCTAGAACCATCTCGACCACATCAGTTTTCAAACAACAAATCCAAATTGAAATTGGTCAATCCATTCAAAACATCCTTCTTATCATAATCTTTGGATGCAAACAAAAACAGGCCAGTTTCTGGAGTACAATTCTTAGGAACAGGTAACCTTATAAAACCTTCAGCCTCCAAAAGATTGTATACATATTCAGTTATTGCTGCTCCCAACTCTTCATAGTGAGCTTTACATTTCTGATGATGCCACTAACAGACAGACAAAAAAGGCGCACACACACAGACTAATAGCTTATGACACCTCTCAATTTCCATTGCAGGGTTTAAATGTAAATTTTGACTTAACATTTTTGTTAAATGGCTTTTGCCCACTTTTCTTATAATGGTATTTTGCCAATATCGGTGTTGTGACTAAGTCACAGTACAATTGCAAGTGATTGGTGCTGAAAGACAATTTTATTGAGATACTGCCACCAGCTGAAACAAATACGTAACAAATAATGAACAATTTAAAAAAAACTATGTATAATGTAGTTACATTATGTCACAATTTTATTTGTAAGTGATCTATGTAATGGCTTATTAATTTGATAATGCAGGTAATGGTATAACACCACAGGGATTGATAATTTATTGGACGGGGAACAGAGGGAGATAACAAATTGTACAAAGAAATGGTATATTTAGGGCAGGTAAAGAAAATGTGATCAGAACAACCCTCATCCAATTCGCATTTACAGATAAAATTATCACGCACTTGAAGTACTGAAGTACATGAATGACCTAATTGTAATTTGCAAATAATGGAAGTAGCTTTTTTACTGGCACAGTGAAATTTAAAAAAATCAAGGTTTTGTTTGGGTGGATTGTCTGTTGTATTGTCAATTGTCACCTATGTATTATTTTTTTTTTAGATTTCTAGAAATTGGATTTCCAGCAATTCTCCTTTAGATGAACCAGAAGTATCTCCGGATCATGATATCACAAGAGTGTCAGCAGGTTAGTCAACAATTATTTTTGGAATTATTGGTTTTGCTTATTGTAGGCCTCTTCATTATTGTTCTAAAGCATACTTCAAAGTTCACTTTTTTTAAAGAAAATTGTAATAACAAGGAGTAAAATGTTAAATAATAAGATGCTTATTTTGTTACAAATGTTACAAAAGACTTAATCATACTCGGACAGTATTCTACCAGACTATATTGTGCAATAAAAATTGTTTTCTTTCTACAGGTCACCCAAAACATGAGATGACATCCTTTTCATGCATGAAATCTGTGTTTTTATTCATTGAGAGTAAACTGAGAATTAAAGAAGGAGAATAATTATTGTTCAATTACTGTTTACACTAAATTATCATTACCTACACCTAATACTCTGAGATTTATTAAAACACTTTAAAGTAGGTTATTATAGCTTGAGTATCAGAGTGATTTGTTCTTGAAACACCCATGAGCCATGCAGTTTGAATATAAGTAAAAAAAAGTTGAGAGGTGTCAAGGGACACCCAGAAGGAACGAAGTTCCATTATTATTATTTATTATGTACAAAAACCCGTATACACTCAACAAAAATAATCGTCGCGACACCACACTGTTCAATGCGAAATAGAAATAAAAATATCTGTCTTGATTTCTACAAGAGGGAGAGAGAGACAGACAGAGAAACATGCGCACGCCGCACAGCTTACAATAGCTTATTATAGCAAAAAGTGTCGGTACAACTTTTCGTGAGATTTTTTCCCGTCTAGCCCCCTTTCACAATGCGCGATAAGGAACTTCGTTCCAATAACTCCGTTGTACCATTAGATAATCTGGTTTTACGTACACAACACTTATCTACTACTTTGAATCGAGCCTCTAACTGCAACTGCCAACAGCATATGCAGCGACTTCATGAAACTAAACTTGCAGATTTGTATGAGTACTGAAAACCAGTAGTACACGGCCAGCTTTATGCTGTCACTACAAAGTGGGAGAATTCGGAAAGTTGAGATTATGTAATGGTATAAGAAATCAGAAGGTCGAATGTTGGGCACAGTGAATGTGTCATAGCGAAATTGTATAAAAAAGGTTACTATACTATACCATTGCTGAATATCTATCGCAGAAGAGTGCTTGGGATTAATTGCTCTTAGCGTCTTAAGTTTATTAGGGGTATTGTGGACTTCTAATGAAATGAGAAATCTTCAAATCGGTCCAGTAGTTTCAGAGCCTATTCAATACAAACAATCAAATCTTCCCTGTTAATTATTACTATAGAAAACCGGTGGTTTCTCCTGTAAATCACTTAGGTTTTTTTATGTTATTGGAAGGCAAACAAGGATTTCCTGGTGGTAAAAAATTCACGCCACCTAGACACAAAAGATGGTAATGGTGCGTTACCAACCTGAGGTTGGGAGGATAGACTTCGTGTAAAAATAAGTGCACCTTATCCTCCAAACCAGAACACGTCTACGGCAAGCACTGACGTTATAGCGCCAGGATTAGGCAAGGCGGTGGTTCCAATACCAAAGCCTATGCTCGCTTTTTACACGCTGTCTGGCGCGAAAGCAGATGGTCTATTTTGCAAAGAAGCCCTGACCAACACGGGGGTAGATGGACATTTGACAATTCCGAACTTTAAAAAGCATGACGGAAAGTCATTTGCTCTATTTCTAATACGACACTGCCTACCGATTCAACCGCTTCATCAGCACGCCTTATAATCGCTATTGCCTGTATGTATGTACGTGATGATTTAGTTATATTAAGTTCCGAAAATGTAAAAAAAACACTTCACGTAATTTATGGACGCCCCTTTACGAACGATTAGCCTGAGGTACTTTAGACCCACAATGTCATAGTTGGCAAACCTATCGTCAACCAAACACTCATCCAATCCACGGGCAAGGTTGCTGTAATTTGAAAAAAAACACATTATGGTTGTTAGACCCTAAATCACATAATTGAGTCATATAAAAGCAAAGGCAGCAACATCCATTTTTTTCAGAATGGCAACTTTGAATGCGGTCTGACAGTCGAATGCCATCATGCCATCTTTATTTATTTGTAATAGGTCCCTGTAAAACCAGCAATATCCCAAAGAAAATCGACATTTTAAGTATAGGTTAGTATCAAACACAGCAACATCACAGGTTGTTTACTGCAAAAACAGCATCTTCCCTCTCGACCAATCAGATGTCCGCATGACTCGCCGTTCAATATGGATTATGGCGATTTTGTTTAACATCAACACGAGCTTGCAATTTGAAATAGTGATTTAAACTATATAGATTACTGTTTACAACAAGAAGATTAAAATAATAGTGAGATGTACTGTTACCCTACCCCCGTGAATAATAATTCCAGTAGGAAAAGAAAAGCTGAACCTGCAAAATGGAAAAGAAATTTGGCCAAGACAAAGGTAAGTTGTAGTGATTATAGCGTGACCACAAAAGTTTGAGCGTTGTTTTTTACGCGGTCATATTTTTTCGCATAAGTAGGTAGTTATGTATGTATATTGTATTACAGTTGAATTGGTTGTTTTAATATTAATTTTATTTAACTGCCTATCTAAATTAATATTTGTCGTTCTAGGTATTCGGCTAAAACACTACCAAAAAGATTGCTGTGTGCACACAAGAAAACGTTTAAATGTATGAATCTAACAATGAACGATGTTAAATATTTTTTTGAAACTTTTTATGTGCAGCCAGATAAACAGAAGCAAGATGCTATTTTACTAAAACATTGCGCGCCTGTTACCGTAAAGCGTCGCCGTCGTAATAATAACCCAAAATATGCGAACCAAACATTTCAAACCAAGTTTTACATTTATATTAAATCAGAAAAGAAGAAAGTACAAGTGTGTCAACGCTATTTTCTAACAATTTTGCAAATAACAAAATATAGAGTCCAAAGTGTTATGAAAGAATATTACCGTACTGGGTCTCTTTTAACCGAAAAGAGAGTTTCCATAAAATATATAGCAAAACGAGAAGCAGTCATGAGCTTCATCAATAAGATTCCGTGTGAAGAACCCCACTATTGTCGGGGGAATACAAAGAGGTATTATCTTTCTTCAGAGTTATCGATCAACAAGCTATGGAAGATGTATAACTTAGAAGCTGCCGATGACTTAAAGGTAAAAAAGTCCTACTTCCGACGTATTTTTAATACAAGATATAATCTTTCTTTTGGCTCTCCAAGAACTGATGTATGCGCCACTTGCATAAGATTTTCTGAAGAAATTAAAGTAGTAAAAGATGACAATGCACGCCTTGGTTTAATGACTGCTCAAAGATTACATAAATTAAAAGCTAAGTCATTCTTGGAAAAAATAAGAGAAGAAAACACAGGACTTAAAACTTTATCTTTTGACTGCGAAAAAAAATTTAAACTTACTTAAAGTTCCAGACCAGGTAGCATATTATCTAAGAAATGTTTACCTATATAATTTCACAATCGTAGCAGGTTCATCAAAAAGTAAATTACTTCCTGAGAATGTTTTTGCATACTGTTGGACTGAGGAGAGTTATCCCAAAGCTGCCAATGAAATAGCTTCAGCCGTATATCACAGACTGAAAAATACTGAATTATCTTCCATCACAAAAGTGCGTCTTATGGCTGATGGATGTGCGGGCCAAAATAAGAATACCATTATGCTGGCCATGTTGGCAAAATGGTTAGCCGAATCACCAGAAAATGTCAAAGAAATTGAATACGTATTTCCGGTTGTAGGTCATTCGTATATACCTCCCGACAGAGTTTTTGCTCAAATAGAAAAAGAAACACGAAAACATGAAGTCATAAACGGCCCGCAAAAGTACCTAGATATTATATCACAGTTCAGCACAGTAAGGAAATTAGGAGTTGAATGTGAAGTTTTTGACTGGAAGACTGCTTCACAAGAAATATTTAAACCGGTGGGTAAGTGGCATTTACAGTTCAAGTTATGTAAACGTTTTATTTTAAGACGTTCTAAAAGAGTCGGAAATGTTTTGATTGGTGGACATCTTCTCCACTATAAAACCGATGATGGAGTCAGCAAAAACGTCTGCAAAAAAGGAAAATCAGTCTCTATGCTAAATCCGTCAAAAATAAATCCATCATGTTCGTTGTCTGATGCAAAGAAAAAGGACACTTTATCACTGTTAAAAAGTTATTGGGGCAGTGATTGGCAACAATATGAAGAATTATCTTTTTTTAAGACCCTCTTAAATGAAATTCAAGTTGAGTGCGCTGGAGACTGTGAAGAGTTATGTGAACCACAGGAAGAAATAGGTGACTTGCATGTGTGACTTTAGAAATAAGATAATTATACCTAATAAATATGTAGCTACCTATGTAAACATTAGAGATTTGAAACATTAAAGATTTTAAAAATTAAGATAAAAAAGATGTTGTTTTACTTATCATCCCTCATATATTTCGTAAGTACCAAGATTTTTTACATTTCTTGCACCCAAAAATAACCGCTGCAAAAACAGCAACATCCTAACCAAATTGAAGCAAAAGCAGCAATATCCAGGCGTTGGTCGCAAAAACAGCATCATCCAAATGTAATTGTTATTTTTGAGAAATATGCTAATTCATAGTGAAGTTCAATTTTACTTGTCATAACTGTAAGATTATTCTTATCCTAAATACATACAAAACAATAAGCTAAACAGTTGCAGTATTATTGTGATCTAAAAAAACCGTTACTCTCATTTCAATCAAACTTATATGCCTCAATTGATCTGAAATTGTACTTACCTAATAAAATATTTGAATCCTCGTAATCGTTAAATTAAAACCAAGTATCTTCATGCCCATACCCCCGAGGTGGTTGGCAGAGGCACAACCAGGACATCAACGACTAGCCGAAGACACTAAGTCTCACAAGATAGGTGGCAAGCCTATCGCCAACCGGGCACACATCCATGAGCAACGTTTTATTATTAGGAAATTTAAAACCGAATTTTAATTTTGTTGACCGACTCGGGACTCGAACTCGAGACCTCATGCAGTCAAGTCCAACAACTAAACCGCTAGACAACAGAGGCGAGTTCAATGACTCAAGACAATACCTATACACATAATATAACGGAGCTAAAAACCATCTGGACGATTTCAGCTTTCAAACAAAGCCACAGACTAACGACGGACACAGACATACATACACGCACGCACGCACAATCACATGGGCTAGTGCGGGTGCGTCTACATACACGCATGTCGCATACATAAATCTTCGTGAAACTTATATCATATACCTATTTAACCCCGGAAAACGAGGGGATTTCTGAAAGTTTAAAATGTATTCAACTACGTCGCTGTAGGTAAAAGTGATAAACTTATTAGGCATTTTAAATAAGAGGTAAGTATGTTATTTTCTCTTTAATTTTTTTATCAAATACAATTTTAAGTGTTTGTTTATGAATTGTTCGCGCGAACAGGTGATGAACAAGTGATCTTTGATTGGTCACAAGTTCTCGCCTCTGATGGAAAGCCGTGCACTCAATGGACATGTCACAACCTAATTATCAGCATCAACTCTATCAATAAACTCAGCATCGATTAATGCGGATGCTGATGTTGAAATCAATGCTGATATTTGCAACATCGCTGGTACAGATGACTCCACAAAACTCATAAATTATGGCTTTTGAGTAAGTGAGCTATTTGTTCTTGCCAGTAAATTATATTATGATCATACTTTAGGTGTGCAACTACCTGCAATAAATTGTGTTTAAAATCTTCTTTTAAGACTTGACTTCCCTGTGTAAGCGCATTATTTAAAGAGAGTTGCTTTTTCAAAAGTTTACTAGATGTTACGAGAGTCACTAAATCAATATACTATTGTAGACAAATGAATGCCACAATATCACACATTCAAATAGTCAAAGATTTTAAAAGTGACTTATTTTTTTTAAAAAAGGCGAAGGCAACTAAACACACAGCCAATAGCAAGTTTTCAAGTAATTAATACTTTAACCAGTAACACTAATTCAATAAGGGTACTTTCAACTAATTGTAAACAATTTATAATTTAATGGTTCATGCCAAAACAGTCCAAATTTAATGTCGATTTTCTAGGGTGAAATATTGATTCACTGGACTGATTCAGTACTACATATCAACTTCAGAAATCAATCTTTTTGAATGGAGGAATAAATTTTTCGATAAATACATCTCAGATTGCCATCCTTACTACATTGTGTGGTCTTTTAAACTGTGATACAACATTCTTGTATACAAATATGTTGCTCTATTATTTAAATATAATAAGTAAGTCTTTTATTTAGCATAAAATGTTTCAACAAATTTCTTTAGGCAGTATTATTTAACAGTTTATATGTGTACTTGGCTGAAGTGTATACAAATTATTTATCTAGACTCATATTTTTAAAAAGGCAAACAAACAACATAATTATTAAACATAATATATTACCTATTTGAGTTTTTATAATAAATATGCAAAATAAACCATTGTGCTGTTGTTAAATAAAAATATATTTTTATTTCTTCTTTCCTTTGGAATAACGTTTCATCCAATACTTAACATCTTGTTTGTCAGCCCTAACACCTAAAACTGCAGATTTTGAGTTCACATCCTTCATAACAAAAGGTGAATAACCAGCAATGTAGTCTGGATCTAATGCATTGGTTTTGTTTCTTGCTAACTTTGTAGCAAATCTTTTGTGGATATGCTGATCCTCTGTGAGTATTGGATATTGGAAATGTTGGCCTCCTCTAGGTGTCGGTAAACTGAAACGTTTGCCTCTTGCAGTCAAAGGTTTCCTACCATTAATGTGAATGTGTTGATTACCATCCTCATCAACACTAACAGAAACCTTTTTCAGTGTTGCGTGACCACACTTAGGACAAAATAATTTCGTCATTACACTAGTGGTTTTGAAACACGTTGTGCATCGAAAAATAAAAGTGCGAAGCTGCCTGATCACCCTACCATCTATGGAAGTAACATTGAGATTTATTTGCTTTAAAACATTTTGCATTGCAAAATCTGATGTGATGCAGGCTACATCCACATTTTTATCCTCAAACTCGCCTGATTCTATTTCTTTTTTCTTTTCTTTTAAATTGCTTGGTGTTATCCATTCTCCATCATCACTATCAGATTCTTCCTCAGAGGTTGAAACATTTTCATCAGATACCTTAACAATACATTTGTCAATTTCATTGTCTTCCTTTAAGTCCATATTTTCTATTTGTTTGACTAATTCCTCAGACAACTCATTATCACTACTATCTGAGTGTTCAATATTTTGATCAATCTCATTTATATCCTGTGCATCAGTTCCAACGCTGAGTTTTCTAATCAAATCTTCTTGTTGAGATTGTTCCACAAATGTGCCTATTTGATTACCTTGCTCTTCAGTCTTATTGTACTGAGGCAGCCCAGTCACATTTATTGTTTTACGCATTGTTGGTTCTGTTTTTATGTGTTCGGATCCAACAATTTCTTTTTCTAGTTGATAAGTCAAAGCTATGACTTTAATATCAGTTGCTGAGAGGCTAGTATAGTCGCCTGTTTTTTTGGAAAAGTCAGTCACAAATTGGATATTTTCCGGAAAAACATCTTTTATTTTTATATCATACGGAAGAACAACCAATTTTCTTCGTTGTCTATCATTAGTTATTTCGTCAACAACCTCTTGGACCGTGTAAATTGAGTCTGCAATGTCTTGAAGATTAGCAGCTCTTAAGAAAGCAGTCGTATCCACTACCAAATGCTTGACTTTATGCGTCATTTTATCTTTGTTATTGTCCAAATTGGATAATTAAACTAAGTACAGCTTTAGTCTTTACACAAAATAAGCGCTAGTACATAAAAATGTAGGTACCAATAATGAATAAACCCCACGTGCACAATCAAATCAATTTGAGATGACATCTGTCGACTGTCATTTCACATTTGTCAAGTTTCATGTTGCCAGTCGTAAAAGTAGAAGTTTATTACGGACAAGAGGGTTACCATAAGCTCTTAAAACAGTACTATTTCAACCTCAACTCAGATTTCAACAATACTAATTGGCAGTCAAGAAAGACAACCTTATGACGTATACCATAAAGTTGCTTATAAAGGCAGACATTTAGCAAGATGGAAATAATACTGCTATAAGCGTTCATGGTAGGGCCCCAAGTCTTTAGTCGCGGATTTGGCGCCATCGTGAAAGAAGATAGCCGTAGTTTTTTTGTAATTATTGAACTTCGTGCAAATTAAGAACAAAGTTAGTTTAGATGGCAATTAATTCAATTTTGTTTAGTTCAAGTGCACAAGTGAAATATTTGTGAAGAAATTAGTGCATTGTGTATTTCCTCGTTGTCGCCAAATCTCACACAACGAGCTTGAGTAACGAGGCCACCGCTTTACTCGAGACCCTGATATGTCTTTGACTTATGGCATGTGACCCGCAATGACTTATGACTGTTAAAAAATATATTAATACCATTCACTTATTAGTATATGGACATGAAATACCTAGGTATAGTCCAAGCTACAAAGGTAGAAAAGAGATATTACCTCCGAATTTTTTGAACCTTTTATATGAAAATTTTAAATGAACGATTTACATGAAATTTTGGAATTAAGCTTATCGTACCCTTATCTTCAAAATCTACCCTATTTCGACATGTGCAAATTGCTCTATGGGGTAAAAACTACACCCTTTTGCAAAATTTCAACAAAATTATAAGTATAAGTATTTAATGAGCAAAAAAAAACTTGTATGGGATAATTAAAAGTTGCTTTTTGTTTTAATACGATAGTTATGATTTTTTTAACACTGTTTGATGTATTTCACCCCTTTTTAACCGACTTCGAAAAGGGAGGAGGTTCTCAATTCGTCAGCAGAATTTTTGTTGACTTTTTATCAATTGAGAGGGATTTTGCGTATAAAAATCGTAATTTTATGATGATGAGCTGATGATGGAGATCATCCCTACTGAAGGACATTTTCAGCGATTACTCTAAAACGGCTGGTTTGATTTGGGCAATCCTTTTTTTGTTTAGAAGGGTGTACCTCATTGATGGTCTCATGGTAAGGAGGTCAGGATCTGATGATGACATCCTGGTGAAATCGAGGGCATTCCTGAAAAAATGTATGGAAGCACAGAGTTTTTCTTCACTTTTTTATCAATTGAGAGGGATTTTACGTATAAAAATCGTCATCTTATGATGATGAGCTGATGATGGAGATCATCCCTTATGATGAACATTTTCAGCGATTACTCGAAAACAGCTTGTCCGATTTGGATAATCTTTTTTTGTTTGAAAGGGTAGTGTCATGGCAAGGAAGTCAGGATCTGATGAAGGGATTCCGGAGAAATCGAGAAAACTATTTAAAAAAATGGGCAAGCTTAGGATTTCTATTGAATTTGAAAAATGTTAGTAGCTAGCTGGAAGTAAATTATGAAAATTGGCCGTTGCTAGTCTTGTACGCTGCTGAGGAATCCTCAATCATTTTGTTGCAAATGTTGTATGCCACATCCGCAAACACCGACCACAACACACCGACACGACACGACACAACCGATGCTCTCGCTGCTCAGGCGTTTCGTTCGATAATCGCTCATAAATTAGAGACAGCCGATGATCGCGCTGCTCGGGTGTTTCATTGAACAGTCGGTAGTAAATACGAGACAATCGATTTTGATGCTGCTCAGGCGTTTCATTCGATAGCCTGTCATTAATAAGAGACAACCGATGTTGACGTTGTTCTACAGTCTCTTTCGACAAATTTCTTTGTACGTGATTACGCATCTTAGAAAGCCGTTATTCACGGTCTTTGGACGACTCTCTAAGGCGTTGCGTTTTATTCCGTTCTCGATTGCGGCTCAGGCGCTCATTTTTATCCTTTTTCATGCGTGATGCAGTACAGATGCCTCCCCATTATTGACCTAAAACCTCCTTTATCCGCGAACCTAATTAGTATATTGTAATTATACAACTAAAAAGCAAAAAATAAAATTATTTTTACACGAAAAAAACCGCCTTCAAAAACTCTATAGAACTAAAAAGGATGAAATAATTTGTTGTATTATGTGTACAAACTATATCCTACCCAAAAATATTTATAAGACCACAACAAAAGGTATCGACGAAACTAACCTATGAATCAACACTTATTATAATTACTAACCTACCTTAATTGATACTCTTCTAATACCTAACTAATATTATATGTAATACCTACACAATTTCTTATTTTATGTAGCAATTGAAGTCGGTATTTAAGGTACCTAAAACCTAACCTAACTAAATATACTAATCAATCCAACCACAAACAATTACGTACGACCTACGTAGGTAACTAACCTACATTAAGTACATCTGGGGGGTTACCATAAGCTCTTCAAACAGTACTATTTCAACAGTTCTAATTGTCAGTCGAGAAAGACAACCTTATGACGTAGGTATACCATAAAGTTGCTTATAAAGGCAGACATTTAGTAAGATGGAAATAATACTGCTATAGCCACTGGAACGTTCAAGTGTGCTAGCTGTCAACACCTTGACCGTTCACGCGCTCGATCGGTGTTAAGCCGTGGCGAGCATCCCGCGCCACTACTGATTAAAAATGAATTTTCTAGCTAACGATTGCAGCTGTGGCAGAGTAAAAAATACCAGTATAAAGCTGAATAAATAAAAAATCAAAATATGTACTAATTAAAACACAAGAATTAACCTGTAATGCATAAAAAAAGTTGAAATTATCATTATGAGTTAAATTCGAGATAAATATTTCTTTGACCACAATTTCACGAAACTATTTTTAATTTTTCTTTATGTTTTCTTACTAATTATGAAACTTGATTTAATAAGCTTTTTTTGACACCAATATATCATTACTTAAAATGATCAGTGTAGCATATTAAACTAAAACAAACAACGCATTCTCGCAGCAATCTCATGTCGCCTCTCGTAATGAAATGGCGACAAGATGGCCGCCCGCTAAGGATTTTTACACACTAAGTTAGGATTTTTTTTAAATAAATTATTTTTATTTAAATTTAAATGAAAGTCAATTATTGTAGATATAATAATATAATTTATTCAGTTATAAGTACAGTTCTACTTATAATATAACAATATTATAAACGTAAAAGTTTGTATGTATGGATGTTTGTTACTCATTCACGCCAAAACTACTAAATGGATTTTTCACCACACCAAATCGAAAAAGCTCGTTTGCATGGCTCTTTCGCTCTTTGTTTTTATAAGCGCCGACGAAAGATAAACATTTTGCAGAAAAACACATGCACAGTCACCACAACATTTTTTTTTTTAATTTAATTTTGACCAACACCTATAAAATAATAGCGGTAATTAATTATGTTAAACAGGTGCAATGCCAAATAAAATGTTAAAGCAGCAACGAAAAATATTATTCAATACACTCATGATGCCTCGTTTATACAAACCCTTATTTTGTTTTATATTGTAAACGTTCCGGGCGGCTACAATCGCCCGTACCTAAATCCTGGGAAAGAAATTATAAAAACATGAAATCCTAATTATTTACGTCGTATTTTTGTTCCTAGAGTCTAGTTAAATATAAGTAACGATCTACTTTTGTCATTACAAGCAGTATTTTACTATAATATCGTATATTATTGTACAAAAACTTAACGGAAAACCGGCACACAAGGGAAAGATTTGGTGTGTCGACTTAAACACATGTAAAAACATCTTATTAGACTGTGGATGCTTAAAATTGGTAGATAATCTAAAAGAATAAACGTTCAGATTTGTTTTTAATATATAACATTAATACATTGGGTCAATAAATTAATACTTACTTACATTTGAAAAGCGGTCCTCACAAACACTTCAAAACACTTGACACACTGATTGTAAACAATTTTTTTCAATGCTTGCTGTCACTCGACTTACTGTTTTATCGACGCCTCTAAGCACGTATATTTAAAAGAGTCATCTAGTAGTACTATCATGAAGCTTTAGATAAGTTGCACAGATGAAAAACTCGTTTAAAGTGTACCAGTCAACGAGGCCGCCATAGTCGCCTTAACGCTCAATGCTAAAAAATTTTAGTCGGCTGTCGCTGGCTGTCGCCACCCGGACGTTCCAGTGGATAAGCGTTCATGGTAGGGCTTCTGTACAGTGTACAACTAAACCTAAAACGTAGTGATTATATTCTCTTTGACTAAACCTGCAATTAGAATAATTTTAAAATGAATGGGATTCGACAAGTTAAATCCTAAACACTACTATACTTAGGTATATAATGTAAACCAGTGTTGCCAACCCCAGTGAATAGAAAAGCAGTAGATCAATCTTAAAAAAAACAGTAAAGTTACATTTTCAAAACATTAAATCTACTACATATCTCAAAAACCTTTCAATTGGGACATAGAATTAGTTATATAGATGTACAAGTTAATGAAACTACTGCAGCACTACCAGTGAATGAATAAAGCATGGATGAATGGAGGCACCGACTTCAAGTGTTACATAAAAATAAGAAATTGTGTAGGTATTAGGTATAAAATTAGTTAGGTATTTGTTGGTGATCCGTTCTCAAAGGACCACCTATAAATATATATAACGGACCTCCGCTGGCTGCGAAGATCCACTAAGGATGTAGCTGACGATCCTTAAAAGGACCTAAGATGTTAATGATCCTTACAAGGACCAAAGATGTTACCGTCGTAGGTTTCCAACGTAACCGTGAGTAACAGGCAGTTGGTCGCGGCTGCGATGGCCTGGCGGATTGTTTGTGCCAATAGCCGGTCATTTGTGGGATTTCATGCTTTAAACATATTACGATTAAGGCTGTTTCTTTACTTTCTCGTGTATTTTGCCATACTTTTAAAATACAATTAATACCTAGTCAGTAGGTAATAGAAATCACTTTCGATTGACAATTTTTCGGAATTCTTACTGACCATTGTCCTTGAATTCTTAGTTCCGATTCCTGTGTCTGGTGTCCTCTTCTATAATCCATTTCTAATTCTTTCTTATAATTCTATTGATAGATTTAGATATCAGGGTCTCGAAGCGCGAGCAAGTGCAAACAATTTCGCGAGTTAAAATTGTTTGTTAATTTAGGTAGGTACCTAGGTAGGTATGTTCTTTCATTATTGACCGCCTCGTCGGTCGAGTGGCTAGCGTACACGCCTAACTACGCCGACCAACCGCGAGGCTCGGGTTCGATTCCCGACGGGGGCAGGCATTTGTGTGATGAACATTTAGATGTCTGCATTTCCGGGTCTGGGTGTTTATTAAATTTATTCTTGTATCTATTCAAGTATTTCTATATATTAGACTAATACCCATAACACAAGCATATAGGTAATTTGCTTACTTGCTTACTTTGGGGTTAGATTTAATATGTGTAACTTGTCTAGAGATAGGTATTTAGGTATGTATTATTTATTTATTTATTATAGGTAACAGATATTAGTTAGGTTATTAGTTAGGTACCTACCTATATTAAGTTGTAGATAAATAGTTAAGTGTTGTGTTTTTGTATCAATAATATGCAAAAAGTTAGTTGTTTATAAGGTTTATTAGATTTATCTCAGTTACTAATTGATAAAACATTTCGAAATGTCTCGTGTAAATTCAAGTAGGTACCTACCTACCCTTTGGGATTATTTTATAAAACTAATACTGAAGACAAAAAGGTCAAATGTCGAGTTTGCGGTGATTCGTATACCTACCTACCTACCTAGTTACAAAGGCAAGTAGACAAGTATCTTCACGCCCATATCCCCGAAGAGGTAGGCAGAGGCACAACCAGGGCACCCACGACTAGCCGAAGACACTAAGTCCCACAATGTGATAGGTGGCAAGCCTATCGCCAACCGGGCACATTTCCAATCCCGACCAACATTTTTTTATTAGAAAATTGGAAGAATCCAATTTTGGGTTGGCCGACCCGGGATTCGAACCCGGGACCTCGTGCAGTCAAGTCCAACACCCGGACCGCTAGACCACAGAGGCGATACACTACAAAGGCACTACCGGAAATTAAAAAGCCCACTTGAAAAAGAGACACTTGGATGCGTATTCGAGGTTCATGTTTGGGGGACAGGAAATAAGTGCGGCTTTAGCTGTAGGCTCAACAACATCAACGACATCAGCAGCGACTACTTCGATGGCGATTATAAGTACGACAATGACCCTGACGCCGACACCAACTCCATCCATATCCACGGGTACGCGACAGCAAACAACACAAGTACATAATTGGACCTGCCGTACTCCCGTCCCGACCTCAGTCTGACACACTCCCGCTATATTATGTGTGAATTGCGCTTAAAACAGTCAAATTGACTAATCAATCAGTCACGAACTGCGGGTCTAAAACCGCCACTTTTAGCAATTCATCTAAAAGGAATTCATTTCGTGAATTGTAGCAATATTGTAGCAATTCATATATTTTTTGGTAAAATGGTCGCGCCTTTTCGGCGATTCATCTACAATTCATTTCATTAGCAGAATCATATTTGATATGTGTTTCCACACTTAATAATTGTAAACAGGTTAAAAACAGTATTTTCATAAATATTGCTATTTACGAATGATTTTGAAGATTAAAATATTACACGACCTTTCAAAGAAACAGAACCGTAAAATTTAGGGTA